>JAWZYV010016441.1:0-38132 GCA_038373885.1 Cheiracanthium punctorium
GCTAGTCCATTCAGTCTGCTTTCACCCTTTGTGATCCGAAGATAAGCTTTTAAAAGGTGAAGTGTTGAAAAAGAACACACACCAGTACAATTTGTTGCTGGTAATGTGGCCATCATTTGAAACAACCCATAGATATAAGGAAGTATTTTCCAACTGCAAATATCTAAAAGGCTTTCAGTACGTTTGTTGGTCGCATTTGTTGGTGATCTAACTTTCGATACCACATGGCGAATTCATCTCTCACGGATCCCTTTTCTATTTCATACATGGATGCCAGTTCTAAAATACGTTTTACATTACA
Source organism: Cheiracanthium punctorium (assembly GCA_038373885.1). NCBI lineage: Eukaryota > Metazoa > Arthropoda > Arachnida > Araneae > Cheiracanthiidae > Cheiracanthium > Cheiracanthium punctorium. The sequence goes on from JAWZYV010016441.1 coordinate 302, forward strand.
TTTTTCCACATTTGTGGTCATACACCGAGGTAACAAATTTTGAATTCAACATTTTCTTTGATCCACAAATCTTGCATCGAGTTGGCGAATAAAGTGTTTAATAATGGTACGTATACATATCTCCAGTAATATTCTTCTAGAGTACCCGACGGAATGCTTCACTTAATTTGTAGACGTGCTACGTTTAGCATACTTATAGAAATATCAAATTCTTCACACAGTTTACTGGCTGAAATAAATATGGCTAGAAAATCATGTACTACATTAAGGCGCTTTTCTGCATATATATCTACATCTGTAGCATATCTCACTGCATCTGACAGATTAATCTCGACGTTTTGTAAATGTTTGCTCAAAGGTAGACTCTAAATGAATACTTCTTGCAGGGTAGAAAATGAAATCATAAAATGAAAGTTTTTGAATTGCACAGAGATTTTCAGCTTTTGAAGCTGCTTCCCATTCTGACTTGATAGTTGAGATTTTCTGTAAGGCACTATCAATTCAAAAAACGCACAGACACTGTCGTGCCTTTCAATCCATCTAGTGGCACATGGCTGTTTTAAATGTTGCAATTTAGGTAGATGATCCAGTTTGCCGATTTGATTTTGGAGTACAATTTGGCGTTTGGAAAAAAAAAAAAAAAAAAAAAAAAAGTTTTCTCTAAAGTTTCTAACTTTTTGCCTAATGATTTTTTTTATCACAAAAAAAGACAAAAGTTTTACCTGGGAGGGGTTTTAACCCTAAAAACCCCTCCCTTGGTTGCGCGCCTGAGCCACTATCAACATAGCTCTTTAGATTCATAAATAATTATTCCATTTTTCAGTGATGTTGTGCCCAAGTTTAACTTTATTTCATAAATTAACTGTAAGTATTTATTTAAGAATCAACATCCCCCACTTTTAATTAATCCCCCCCACACACAAAATTAGAAATAATTTGAAGACAATTTTAAAAATAAAATATTTTAATTCATTAGTGACAATTTTCAATTTTTTAAAGCTTTTCGCATCTAACCCTCCGGGTTTAAGCAACGCCCCCCTAGAGAGGAAAGCCGCGGCGCTTACTTGTGACGTCACAATTAAGCGCCGCGGCTTTCCTTTCTAGGGGGCGTTGGTTTAAGGCGGGGTGGGAGGCTTTAGCCCCCATCCGTGGGTGCAACTATGTTATACATTTTAAATAAACTTCGACAAATTTAATGTTTGTAAAAATAAAATGTTCTCAACAGGTGGCACACATGTACTCAAGAAATTCCAGCCAGCACCCCAGCAACTTCTCCAACGAGCCATGCACGATGATGCAGAGACACGCAGTGAATGCCAAGGAACGAAGTCGGAACACCAACGTGAACATTGCCTTTTCGGCTCTTCGCACGCTGATCCCCACAGAGCCTAGGGACAGAAAACTTTCAAAAATAGAAACGCTGCGGCTGGCTGCATCGTACATAGGACACTTGGCCAACTTGATCAAAGCAAGGACCGAAGGGGACTACGAAGGTCAGGTGTGCCAGAGATACGGGTGCATTTTCAAGCAAACAGATGCCGAAAACCAAGGCCAGAAGCATATTTGCACATTTTGTCTGACGGACAGCAAACGCAATGTGAGTATCTTTTGTTTCCTTGATTTAGAAATTACACGCAACCCAGTATCTAACAACAATACATAGTCATACTAGTATTGTATGGGCAGTAGTGTAGTCAGGGATAAATGTTAGAGAGTTTTAGGGAATGTCTTAATGAAAATAGTAAGCTTCAAAAAGGCCCTTTGTAAGGTACATTGAGGCCTCTTATCTAGGGCTATAATTACCACTGGGCACCCAGGGCAGTGCACCTGGGTCCCGAGTTTAGGAGCTGGCATACTTCCGAGAAAAGTGGACCATAATTCGATTAATAGTGGTTAAGCTTGGGAAAAGTAGTGAAGATGAGACCCCATTATCATTTGTTGCCACAGAGTCCCCCTATCTACTGTTAAGAATCTGTCTTATCAGATATTTCCCTTGCACAAAAACAATTTCTATTCTATTTCATGTTTACAATAGTAAAATGATGTTATGCATAAAATATCTCTTAAATTTCTAACTAAAAATTAGAAGATGTAAGATATAAAGCCCTTCCTATATTGTGGGACGGTTCTCATTGCCAAGAATAAAGTCCGTTTCGAAAAATTTGAGGGAGGGGGGTTCTGATCCTCCAAAACGACCCCCTCGCTACGCCACTGCGCATGAGCAAAAACTCCAATTATGAGAATCTGTGCCTGGGGAAAAAGTTTGAATGCCTCAACTTCAGTAGTATATGAGGCCCCTTGAAACCAGGTTTAACTAGTTTGCTCCGAGGAGGCCATTTAAAGGCCAATGTGGGGAAGCAACACAAAACACAGAAGGGAAATTGGTACCGTTGCCTCTTTATAATGAAGGAAGCGCAAAAATAACACTCAATATAAGTTTCTGAAGACTACAAATATTTAGTTTTAATGAGACGAAAAAAGACAAAATAATAAGACATGCCTATTTCCCCAAGAAAATTTCTACATATAGACTGCATTTTTAACATTTTGATGTTTTTTTTTTTTTTTTTTTTTTGAATGAAGATTAGGACTCTTTCAGAGTCTCAACATGATACCTTTTCTAAATCTAGATACTCATTGGTAGATCAGGAACCCCTTATTCTATTTCATGCCAATCAAGGACAACTATGTACAGACAGCAAATGTGCAATATTTAAAGGTTCCCACTATTTCTAATGGAGATCTGTAATTAATAATTTTATATACAAGCAGCCAACACAGGCCATTTTGTTAAAACTACCAATAAGTACTCTGCTTACTTCTGTAATAGTTGTCCTCGCATAATAGTTGCACCCCCGTTTTGAAGCAGAAAAAAACAGATCTAGAGTTACCATGCTATGTAGTAGATTTTCCCCGCATAATAGTTGAACCTAAACTTTCACCATGAAAAATTGGCAAAAAGAGTGCTACTATTATGCGAGTAAACCGGGGTCGCCGCGACTGAAGAAGAGGAGAAAGCAAGAGGGGGTCTGGGTATTGGTTTTCGTGACGTCACAAGAAAGGATGGGATTTGGAACAGTTTGCATTGAGTTCAATGGAAGAAATGGAATTAATAATGCCAATAAATACGAGTAGCTTAATTTTTTATGACGCATTGGAATAGCATTTTCGTTTTACAACACTTTGTTCTTAAATAATAGTGAATCAACAATATTTTGTGTCAGAAATTAATGAAATAAATTGGTACTGAATTTAAAGCAGTTTCAGCATTGTATGCAGTATGTTTTGCATTTCGGGCTAGCAAATACATTCTAAATAATATAATGGTTACTCAATGTTATCATTTATCTAAAATAATATGTATATGGATTAAATTTATACGTTGTATAAGCGTAAAGTCATATTTTTAAGTAAGTAAAAGTAAATATATTTTTAAGTAAAAATAATAATTTTTATTAATTTTACTTAAAAACTGAAATACATTATTTAGTTTTGCTTCGTTTTAATAAGCTTTTTGAAAGAATTGATGTTAAAAATATCCAGATTCATAAATAGTCATCTCAAGCCATTTCGTGACGTCACAAGAGAGGATGGGATTTCAAAGAGTTTGTATTGAATTCTATGGAAGAAATCTGATCAATAATGTCAATAAACACTAGTAGCACGAGGAATATAATCAGAAATTTCCACAATTAATATTTTAAAAACTTGTACAATACATTCTATATATAATTATGTTATACAGACTCCTAATGTCAAATTTTATTAGAAGCAATTAAAGCACAAAAAACAAGAAAATAAAAAGTAAAAGCTTTTATTACCCAAACCTTACAAATACTATAAAGTTTTTCATGAAAGCACTACAAGTGTTTGCTTTAGTTTTTTCTAGATAAGACTTTCAAATATCACATTGAGACATTTGAAATATACATAATTAAATATTTTTAAAAATTAGTGAGTATAACTCTTGAATATGTAAAACTGCCTAAATGCTCTCAGGGGTTTTCATGTAAAATATATTGCAGTAATACATATACTTTTTTGTTATTGTTGTTAGCATTGCAGTAATACATTTTCTTTTTTGAGTTAATTTCCAAATCTGTGTTCATACTTAATTTCAGAATCTTTCAACAAATTCCGGTAAACCGTTTAGTTGGAAATATTTCTTTAATAAATACCTTCTATATTTTTGTTTTTCTAAGTATCCAGCAAATACATTTCTCTCTCTCTCTCTTTTTTTTTTTTTTAAATAAATAAATCAACCATGAGATCCGCATTGAACCTTAAGCTACTTGGTATGTGCAGTGGAAGGGGATCTGCGTTTAATTTATAATTAATGGTGAAATTTTCTTAACATAGAATTGCCATGAAACTCTTGATACATTTCTTAATTTCAAAAGAATTTATATTTTCCTTTGCATTATTTTTTTCGGTTTCCTCAATATCTTTTTCCTAAACGTTTTCTCTTCTTTTAGTAGGATCAGTTACTTCTTGTTTTTTGGTAATATCGGATATATAGGCTGGTAAGCTCGAAAAAATGCATGGGATAGCATTCGGTTCTAATTTATAATGCTTTCTTTTTACAGTTAAAAGTGCCCCATCTGATTTTAAAATAGCATCGTCTTTTAAAAGATCTTCATCTCGGAAATGCTCAATACAAACATACATATTTTTCCCTGGGGACCAATTTTTTCTTGGAATATTTTTAGTCCATTCGGCCCTCTTTTCTTCGTTTTTTGGGAAAAGTGAAAACATTTACATTTTCTCCTCTTTTGTAATTAGCTTTACTTACAGCCTGGGACGCAGCAAACGGAAGCATAGTGATTGCTAGAACAAAAGAACAGAAATCAATAAAACTAACGCAAAATACGGCAATTTTATATTTTTATGTACTCTATAGCTTAATAACTATTATCAAGTATGTCGTATTAAGAATAGAGATTGCTGACTTACCATTAGTATCCAAAAAAGGCACAAAACATCTTAGTTTCTTCTACTTTTCCGTATGATTCTAATGCTTTTAACGGAGAAAAGTCCATCCTCTCTTGTGACGTCACAACACCTCCACGCGTTCAGTACCCAGGCTCGCCTTGTAATTGTCTACTCTCCCCCTCCCTTCCCGGGGGCTCCGAGTAAACACGGTATGTAGCTGTAGAGAGGTTCATGTAAAGTTGCTTCTATAGCATGATGTTAAGTTTATAGTTATATGAACTGCATCTGACTCAACTATTCAATCATGTTGAGGCAATATCTTTATATACACACTGCATTTGTCTTCATGGAAGGACATCTGCTGTACCTAGATAGATATGTATAATGTTGGCTAGTTGAAAATAATATGGCCAGCATCAGTTACCTGTATATTGAAAATTTAAATGCCAAATCTTCAAATCTATACCATAAAAAAAGCTAAATAATTATTGAAATACATACTGAGTAATTAGTGAAGCTTTCTTTAAATTTATTTAATGTGTATTATGCATGTTATTCATCAATTGCTAATGAAGTTGAACATTTATTTATAGCATAAATTTGTTTGGGCCAAAATGGAAAGACATGAAGTTGCCATAGCCTCGAAAGTCCAAATAAATGATTCAATGCCTTACAAGCCTTCTAAAATATCTCAAAACTATTTGATGAAAACATACAGCCATTTTTCCTTTGAAGAAATAGAAATACAACAGGAACAGAACAACAGTTGTGTTCTAAAAGAAGAAATACAGAACTAACTTTTTTCTTCTGCTACATTTTGAGACAAATATTGCTGACTAGAAAAATTTCCATAATCTTAGTATTGTTGAAAACTTTTCAGTTAGTAAAAATATGTACATGCTAGCTTTAATGAACTATTTTCTTGGAAATGAAGTGCATTTGATAATGTTGTTAACTAAGCAACTATACATAAGTCTAAAAATGAATAAAAAAAATCATTTCTTTGTGAAAACAAGTATAGACTAAGTAAAATGTTGTTAAAAATACTCTATTATTTTTTGTTGCTGTATCAATTCATTTTCATATAAAAGTGGATTAACTGTTTTTAATCGATCATCCAAAATTACTTCTAACAAAGTTAATCACTTGACATGTGTGTAAGCCTTGGGAATAAAATATTAACATACTTTTTGATAAGATTTTAGTTAACTAAGCTGTTAATTTGTGAGTTTCATTTTATATGATTATTATTATAATTAATTAAAAATCTGATGACACAATTCATCTTTGTTGCATCTAAACAAGTTCTTATACAACTAAATGTAATGGGGAAAAAATTAGTTTTCCATTTCTGTTAATGACCAACAACTTTATATCAATTATTATTTTAACCAAGGTAAAACATATACAAAATTATTAAAAATAATGTTAAAATGTTAACTAACAAAAATTCAGCCTAGATATTTTTTCAAAATATTTTGATAAAAATTTGCATCAAGACTGAAACTTCTTTCAGTTGATCAATATATAGATTACATGCATTTAAATTTTATTTATTAAATACAGTACATTATGTGTATCATATAAAATATTATATTTATAGAGGAACCAAATTCTTCATCATATCTCCAGCTCGTAAGAAAAGTGACACAACTCAAAAATACTAAATTTCTCCAGTAGAGGTAAAACAAAAAGGGCTAAAACACATTTTCTGAAGTGGCAAAAGGGACACATGATGCAGCATACTGTATTTCCCCACATCAACTGGTAAATTCGAGGAAGACCAGGTTTCTCATTATTATTCTCTGGTCTATCTTAGCATGCCGTAAAAACCGAGGATGATCTAAAAGAGAAGAAAATAGTATATTATAATGGCTGGATAGTAATCAATGGCAGATAATGTTAGTGAAAGACAATAGTTATTCCCCACTTTTAAAATTACTTTATCATTTGCAGAGTTTACTTGATTCTAGCAAAGCGGGGGAAAAAAATGTTTCATGTGTTGCTTCACAAATAATTCCTTTCTCCACTGAATTTCAGCGAGCACTAAATGCCACTGCTGCTGATATTTTCAAAAGACAGTGAATGCGTAAATGATTAAATAAACAACTCATTTTTAAATTAATAATATTTATCACAATAATTAGTCAATATAGATACAGGGCCGTAGCTCTGGGGGCGCTATGGATGGCTCAGCCCCCCCTGGGAAAACCTAAGCTCCCCCCTAGAGCAATTAACAGGCATCAGGAATACCTTTTTTAAAAAATAAGTTTTTACAATATCTATCCCTATATATAAAAATGAACATTTTCTGATGTCAAAAATGGAGTTTCACTAGTCTGCACGTTGCAAACTCTTTAAACATCGTAACTTTCAAGAGTTTTGCAATATTTGTCAATTTTTGCCCTTTATTGACTGCGCCCATGCACACAGTAAAAACAACTTCTTAAAAAGAGTGTGAGTGGGTTATTTAGTGTCCAGATTGAATACGTCTGTGAACTTTGGCCAATTAATTTCCTCACAAATCTGACCGCTAAAATCATAAATCTGAATATGGAATTGCGAGGTACCTACTTCTATATTACGCTAACGCATGCGGTACCAAAATCGACGCTATTTCTGCTCTGCGAATGGCACAAGAATAAGACGTAAGCATAAGTGTGATAACAATAACACATGCGCAAAAATCCCAATTAATAGTTGAATGACGTTAAATGGAGCAAGCGTATACGCTACTGGTTATTTTTAATTACGTATGTCACTCAGTAGCTGGATTACAAATTAACAATAATGCACACGCGAAAATGCAAAATCTTTCGAATCTTTTCGCAGATTTAAAAATATCGAATACACAGTACTTGGCGCGTTTATCGCACATCAAAAAGAAGAAAAAAATGGTCTCCATAGGCTAAAGCACATTTTAGCCCCATTTCCTGTTTATTTTATATTATTGTAATGGAGAATACGTATTAGATAATGCAACCATACTATGAAAACACCAGGTTGCTGACTTTGGCGGTACACGTATTAACCTGGCGGTCCGCTAAGACGAGTGATTTTTCACCAAGATAAATGCCGGACACATGAAATTATTGATAGTTCGGAATACGATTGGCAACAGTTTACCAGTGCATCTGACGAAAAAATAGTTTGGCGGAAATAACCGCCGGGATAATGCGTAAGTACCAATTTGGCACATAAACGCTGGTATTATTAAATTAGAAGTAGAAAAGTTCCCGCTTAACACTAATTTGAAAAAGACCGAAGCTGCTGCAATTAAGAAGCATTTCTGTAGGAATTTGTACAACACTTTATCACCCAATGCAGTGTTTTTATAATCATTTTATGAATGGAACTGTCTCCAATTATGTCTTTGATACATTTTGAAATATTAGTCCTTGACACATCCACCATGACTACCATCGGCTTTCATGATGACACCACAAATTTAGCAATCCTATAACCTAAATAAATTTAATGGCAAGTACTGTTAAAACAAAGAAACATGATTTTCATTAAAATGAGTCCAATAATTTGACGGACACTGCACTGAGTATAAAGAACAGTAAGGCACGGGGCGGCTAGTCTAGTATATCTCTACAATTAGCGTTCCCCGCGATCCGGGAAACTGCAATCAGCAAAGGAGGAAGCGAGAAAATTTTTGGACTTCTCAAACGACACAAATTTAGTTGACAGGGCCACTTCTAGACGTGCTTTTGTGATAATTTTCTCTCTGGCGGCTCCTCTCCATCTTAGCCATCTCCTCCCTCAGAACTTCCACTGTCATTGTATCATGTTTTGGTGGGTAAACACAAGCGTGACTAGGACGAACGAGGCAACTAATGACCTTGCAATAATAACACCAGTTCCATCTGGCGATCGTCAGTCATTGTTTGGTAAATGCCCAAAATCTCGCCAGTTGTCTTCGACCTTGACAAGTTTTGCCGAAATACCGCCAAATTTGGCGCGTAAAATGATTTCGAATTTCGCATAACTCTAAAATTTTTAACCGTATAATGTTGAAATATTGTATTTAGAACTGTTGTAACATCCAACTGTACATATATATATATATATATTTTTTTTTTTCAGTCGACTGGGTAATTTATTTACAGGGTCAGCCAAATGACTTACGCTAAGGTGTATGGATGCATTCAATTCGTTCATAGTCAGTGACTACTTTGACTATCCGCAAAATCTCGCATCCCCAAATCGAACTATCTCAAGCTTGTCGGCTTTTGGCAAAATATCGCCAAATTAAGTGTTAGACAGAAGTAAATCTTTCAAATTCAACCGAGCATAGCGATATTGAAAGTATTTGGCTAGAAATCGATAAACCCTAGTGTTACTGCAGTATTTTACCTCTTTCAAACAAAATAAGTTTAGATGAAGTGCGCCGAAAATACTTTTGATTTAATAGACGTGCAAGGAAGTCATGTGTTCATCAGATTTGTTGAGATACTTCTCTGTGTCTGGGAAACACAAAGAGAGATAGATGTTCGATGGTGGAGCAGTTTTTTCTGAGAGATCAAATCAATTCCAATTTGCAAATAGGAATTAAGTCTCTCTAATGTTACGCACTCTGACGTGCTAGTGTATATTATTGCCATTTGACTTAGGACAGCGCAAGGAAGCATCGCGCTGTCTTTTGCTTGCCTTTCTGCGCTAGCATATACCCAACCTTCGGAAACTTAAATCATATGCCTTAAACAGTATTTTGATGGAAAGTTTTTTATAATCGATACCCGATGCATTCAACTCTTATTTCTCTAGCTTCCATTTAAATTCTTTTCTCCCTTTTTTCTTTTTCTTTCTTTAAGCATCGGGAGATTTTCGACGTTACACCACCTTTTTCTCAGTTCGAGAGCTCTCTATTACCCTTATGCAGTTGTACAATGCCCATCCGTACGGAGAGTGTCTGAATTGGTCTTTTCTAGTATTGGAAGGGGGGGGGGGCAACGTAAAATTTACCACATGATTGTTTGACACTTTAAGACTCAAGACTGTTTTCCGCCTCCTAAAATGTGTAAAAACTGATTACAAAAGTTTTCGTGTTTTTTTTTTTTTTTTATCCAAGGGAACCTGAAATTTAAATAAAAAATTTAAATATACATATGTAAATAGTTTAGTAGTTACCTTAAATGAAATGCCCTTAGAGCACAATGTAATTTATGAGTGTCCCTAAAGAATCATTGGTGGTATAGGCATAAAGATAGCTTATCATACTCAGGAATGGCGCAGCTTTATGTTCGTGAAAATAGTTTTAGAATCGTTTGTTACAGAGATGCCCATACTGCGTTATGTATTGGATTATTTTCAGTGTCACTGTAAAAGAGTGTATTTATGTTATATAAATGAAAGGTATCCTATAATACTTAGGAATAGTATAGCTTTCTATCGCTGGAAAGAGTTTTAGAATCAGCTAAGCAGTTACAGAGATAATCGTAGAGCGTAACGCAATTCTATGAGTGTCCGTGTAAAATAACTATTTTTGTTAAAAACTAGGGGCCAAGGCCCCTGGACTCGCTACGCTCGCTTTTCGTATGATGCTTTTGGCCCCTAATAAGGCGTATTCGTAAAAACGGCATAATTTCAAAAGAAAAAAACCTAAGATTGGATCAGATACAATGTTACTAAGCTACACATTGCTTAGTTATGCATGTTCTTTGGAACAAAAATTTAAACTTCTCACTATTTTTAATTATGTATAACCTTGCGTATTTGCTACCCGTGGCGATTTTTCATAATTTGGCGACTTACGTTTGTGTATAGTTAATAATTAGTTCGAAGAAAACAGTACTTTACACTGCAAAAAATGTCTGTCAAATTTACAGAAAAAACTGTCAGCCAGGACGCCAGCTTATTTCCTTGTGTTTTACAGAAGTCTCCCGTAAGTTTTACAGATTCTCAGTTATTTTACAGAAAATTTCCGTATACGGAAAACTTCTGTAAAATATACGGAAATAAACTGGCGTCCTTGCTGACAGTTTTTACTTCCTTGTACGTAGTATAAGGAAGTAATGTGATCCCGAAAAATTTTGGGGGCCAAATTTCGACATAAAAACCGATTTTGACTACCTCTAAATTTAATTTAAAAATTTTTTTCGATGCATCTCATCGTAGGCTAGCATGCACGATCATATTAACGCGTCTGCAACTCATTTTGACCAGTGGCGAGTCTACTGTGGCCAGTTTTTCCATGCCGTCTGTACGTACGTACGTACCTATGTATGTAACTCGTATATCTCAAAAACTATTGGTCGTAGAATGTTGAGATTTGATATTTAGGATTGTTCTATGATCTAGTTGTGCACCTCCCCTTTTGGTGGCAATCGAATGGATAGTTTATGTACAGGACCGCCCAAAAGATTCGAAATACATTACGCTCTATGGGCCGAAATTCATCAAAGCGTTTTTTAGAGGTATTGGGCTATTTCAAACGACTCAGAAGTGATATATGCTGTAAAGAGTTAGAAAATGAATATCTCCATTAAAAAAAGTGTCTTTATCATTTATAGTTCTGCTACAGGAACACTCAAAAGATTTCCAATACATTACGGTCAATGGCAATTTTAGGGGCATTCATCCATTTCAAGCACAATACCGTCCTACCACATAAGTTAGGTAATGGTCCGACCACGGTCACGTGCCTCCCTCAAGAACTATGCCAAAAGACGCCAAGCTTGGCGACTTTTGGTGTACGTGTGTGCATATTTAACTTTCAAATCTCAAAAACTATTATGAAATTTCATATATAAGAATGTTGTAACATCTAGTTGTGCGTCTCGATTTTTGGTTCCAATCTACTGGAGAGTTTATTTACAGGACCACCGAAAAGAATTTCAGTACCTTAATGTCTATGGACATCTTCATTATAATACAACTGAAGACAGTCATTGTTTGGTACATGCCCAAAATCTTTGACCTTGGCGAGTTTTGGCGAAATATCGCCAAATTTGGCGATAGTCAGTCATTTCGTCCATGCCCAAAGTATCGCCATTTGCCATCGTTCTTGGCGAGTTTTCGCGAAATATCGCCAAATTTGGCGATAATCTGTCATTGTTTGGTTTATGCTTAAAATCTCGCCAAATGTCGTCGACATTGACGAGTTTCGCCTAAATATCGCCAAATTTGGCGCCAAAAATTATTTCCTATTTTGTATAACTCTAAAACTTTAACCCGTAGATTTTTTAACTTTGTATTTAGAACTATTGTAATATCTAACTGTTTTCAATATCTTTTTTGACAGCAATCGACTGAGAATTTATTTACAGGGTGAGCCAAATGACTTTGAATACATTGAGGTGTATAGATGCATTCAATTCATTGAAGGTCTGTGGTCAATGACTACTTTGGCTATCCCCAAAATCTCGCTGACTATCTCAAGTTTGTCGGCTTTTGGTGAAATATCGCCAAATAAAGTGTCAGAAGGAAATCTTTCAAATTGAACTCAGCTTGGCGATATCGAAATATTTGGCTAGAAATCGCTAAACCTTACTATTATTGATATTTTATCTCTTTCAAACAAATAAATTTAGAGGAAGTGCGTCGAAAATATTTTTGATCTAATGGACGTGCAAGGAAGTCATGTGTTGGACACATCAGATTTTTTTTTGTCAGTTTAACACTACTTTTTTTTTTTTTGCAGTGTATATGTTTTCCTTGATAAAAACTACGGAACAGCTAGAATAGCTTGCCACCAATGGCGACTTTTAGTCATTTGGCGATTTACACAAACTAATAACTAATAATTACTGTTCATGTAAGGTTACCGTGTAAATTGTTATCTATATATTCATACACATAATTCTTTGCAGATTGACGTATTTAGCAACACGAAATATATCATCTCGCCGCGCTAACAAGTATCCAAGCTGTGCTGTAACTGCTATAATGGCATGGCTAACGCCGCCAAATATTTCTACTGGTAGCAAATAAGCTGAACCTAAGTGGCTTTACTATAATTTGAATTTCAATTATTTTTCATTTTCAAGATACTGGGTGCTAATATTTTGAAAAACACGGTTTAGAGTTACCCTGCTTGGAGAGATAGTCTTTTGCCAGATCGGACCTGTACCTGATGCCAAAATGGCACTTTTTAAATCAGCTCAAATTAGTTTGAAAAATCTGTTATTATCTGTTTTGAAAAAACGAACAATCGGTAATTCTCATCGGTAAATCAACACCTAGGTCATATGCAAGGGCTAAATAAATCCAGTGCATACTAGAGATGAGACGGGCTTAGCCCGATCCCGAACCGGGCTCGGGCTCTGTAATTCACAATAGCGTTCGGGCCCGGGCGGGCTCGGGCTGTGTGAAAATTTCTATTTTATTGAACATATTCCTTGAAACAGATTTTTAAAAAGTGATTCATATGAAAAATAAAAGTACTTATAAAAAAAATAGCAGCACGGGTGCCTAGAAGGCGCGTGAAGCTCTTTGGGTATTTTTGAACAGCGGCTTATATTGCTTAGTTAGTCATCAGATCGGATATTATTTCATAAACATAGATATAAAGAATTAGAAAGTGCATTGAGAGATTGCAACTATATTTCTCTTTAATTTGCACAAACGGCAAAATTTATTGTATTCTAACAAAGGATTACTTCTTTGAATTTTATAGAATTTTATTGAATTTTATTTAGCTTTAGCTGAAATTTCGGGCTCGGGCTCCGACTTAAATAATATTGCTCGGGTTCGGGCGCGCTCGGATTAAAAGTCTTCGGGCTCGGGCATCAAAAAATGAGCCCGAACTCATCTCTAGTGCATACCCGGTAGAGCTGGATTTTCTGGGACACAAAAATTTGTCGATTAAAGTTTGTCTGAAAATTAATGCAGCTTGCTTATCAGCTTGTCCAGGGTCTTTAATAAAATGGCACTACAATAATATTTGCAAATTAAAGAGGTTTCAGTTATCTCTGATCTAACCCTAAATATGTTTTGTGAAACCTTTTGATGGAATTAAGAAGCACTCGTCCATTTTAAAGTTTTTATCCAGAGTGATCACAAAAAAATTACAAACTGATTTTTAATTAAATGATCACAGAACTATTTTTTCACATCTCTACAAATCCATATTATACACTTATTTTTAACTTGTTAAGAAATGAAGTGCATTTTAACATTTTTGGGATACCTGGTTTAATAATTATAATAAAAAAAAATACTTTTTAGAGTTGAATAAATATAACTTGATAAAAGATCATATCACAATAAAACAATCTCAATAATACTTTATTTTATATATATAAATATATAATATTAATATTTCAATAAACTAGCGATAAATTAACAATCATTCGGTATAATACAAACATATTATATAGTAAACAGTAAAAGTTAAGAATCATAAAATAAAAATTTATGGCAACACCTTGATATAACAATGCTCTTTAAAAATGTGCGTCAATAATATACTTTGAAACAGTGGACTAAACCTTTATTTAAAATCATTTTCAACAAAGGGACGTAATTGTTGGAAATATCCAGAAATACATGGTATAACAATGCTTTTTAAGAAAGTTTGTTAATAATATACTTTGGACCAGCGGACTAAACCTTTATTTAAAATGACTTTCAACAAAGGGACGTAATTGTTGGAAATAATGTAAAAATACACGGTTTAACAATTCTCCTTAAAAATGTGTGTCAATAATATACTTTGAAACAGTGGACTAAAATTTTATTCACAATGACTTTCAACAAAGGGATCGAATTGTTGGAAATAATACAGAAATACTCGGTATAACAATGCTCATTAAAAATGCGTGTCTATAATATAGTTTGAAACAGTGCACTATAGCTTTATTAAAAATGACTTTCAACGAAGGGACGTAATTGTTGAAAATAATAATGAAATACTCGGTATAACAATGCTCACTAAAAATGTGTCGCAATAATATACTTTGAAACAGTAGAGTAAACCTTTATTTAAAATAACTTTCAACAAAGGAAGGAATTGTTGGGAATAAACCAGAAATACAAGATATAACAATGCTCTTTTAAGAATGTGCGTCAATAATATACTTTGAAACAGTGGACCAAACCTTTATTCAAAATGACTTTCAACAAAGGGACGGAATTGTTGTAAATAATGCAAAAACACATGCTATAACAATGATCTTTAAGAAGGTGTGTCAATAATATACTTTGAAACAGTTGACTAAACTTTTATTTAAAATAACTTTCAATAAAGGGACGGAATTGTTGGAAATAATGTAAAAACACATGCAATAACAATGCTCTTTTAAGAATGTGCGTCAATAATATGCTTTGAAACAGTGGACTAAACCTTTATTCACAATGACTTTCAACAAAGGGAGGGAATTGTTGGAAATAATGTAAAAAAACACGGTTTAACAATTCTCCTTAAAAACGTGTGTCAATAATATACTTTGAAACACTAGACTAAACATTTATTTAAAATAACTTTCAACAAAGGGGCGTAATTGTTGGAAATAAGGCAAAAATACACGATTTAATAATGCTCCTTAAAAATGTGTGTCAATAATATAATTTGAAACAGTGGACTAAACTTTTATTTAAAATGACTTTCAACAAAGGGGCGTAATTGTTGGAAATAATGCAAAAAACACGCTATAACAATGCTCTTAAGAAAGTGTGTCAATAGTATACTTTGAAACAGTAGAGTAAGCCTTTATTTAAAATAACTTTCAAGAAAGGAACGAATTGTTGGGAATAATCCAGAAATACATGGTATAACACCGCTCTTTAAGAAAGTTTGTTAATAATATACTTTGAACCAGTGGACTAAACCTTTATTAAAAATGACTTTCAACAAAGGGACGTCATTGTTAGAAATAAGGCAAAACAAAAATACACGATTTAAGAATTCTCCTTAAAAATGTGTGTCAATAATATACTTTGAAACAGTTGACTAAACTTTTATTTAAAATAACTTTCAACAAAGGAATGTAATTGTTGGGAATAATCCATAAATACACGGTATAATAATACTCTTTAAGAATGTGTGTCCATAATACACTTTAGGACTGACAGACAGACAACAGAGGACTGAATCTTTATTTAAAATGACCATCAACGAAGGGACTTAATTGTTGGAAATATCTCAAAAATACAAGATATAACAATGCTCTTTTAAGAATGTGCGTCAATAATATATTTTGAAACAGTGCCTTTATAAACAGTGCCTTTAAAACTAAGCCTTTATTCAAAATAACTGACTCAAAATTTACTCAACATAACTCAAAACAAATTTACTCAAAATAACTTATTCAAAATAACTTTATTCTGGATAATTGTTGGGAATTATCCAGAAATGCACGGTATAACAATACTCTTTAAGAATGTGTTTCAATAATACACTTTAAAACAGTGGACTAAACTTTTATTTAAAATGACTCCAAACGAAGGGACGTTAATTGGTTGAAATAATGCAGAAATACACGATATAACAATGCTTTTTAAGAAAGTTTGTCAATAATATACTTTGAAACAATGGTCTAAACTTTCATTTAAAATGTCTTTCAACAAAGGGGCGTAATTGTTGGAAATAATGCAAAAACACATACTATAACAATGGTCTTAAGAAAGTGTGTCAATTGTATACTTTGAAACAGTAGACTAAACCTTTATTTAAAATAACTTTCAATAAAGGAACGTAATTGTTGGGAATTATCCAGAAATGCACGGTATAACAATACTCTTTAAGAAAGTGTTTCAATAATACCCTTTAAAACAGAGGACTGAACCTTTATTTAAAATGACTTTCAACGAAGGGACTTAATTGTTGGAAATATCTCAAGAATACAAGATATAACAATGCTGCGTCAATAATATACTTTCAAACAGTGGACTAAACCTTTATTTAAAATCACTTTCAACAAAGGGACGTAATTGTTGGAAATAAGGCAAAACAAAAATACACGATATAACAATGCTCCTTAAAAATGTGTGTCAATAATATAGTTTGAAACAGTGGACTCAAACTTTATTTAAAATGACTTTCAAAAAAGGGCCGTAATTGTTAAAAATTAGGCAAAAATACACGATATAACAATGCTCTTAAAAATGTGTTTGAATAATATACTTTTAAGCAGTGCGCTAAAACTTTATTTAAAGTACTTTACAAGAAAGGAACATAATTGTTTGGAATAATCCAGAAATGCACGGTATAACAATACTCTTTAAGAATGTGTGTCAATAATACACTTTAAAAGAGTACACTAAAATTTTATTTAAAATAACTTTCAACAAAGAGACATAATTGTTGGAAATAATGCAAAAACTACTCGGTATAACAATGCACTTTAAAACTGTGTGTCAATAATATACTTTAAAACAGTGGACTAAACCTTTATTTAAAGTTACTTTAAAGAAAAGGACGTAATTGTCTGAAATATCTCAAAAATACAAGATATAACAATGCTCTTTTAAGAATGTACGTCAATAATATACTTTGAAACAGTGGACTAAAACTTTATTCAAAATGACTTTCAACAAAGGGACGGAATTGTCGGAAATAATGTAAAAATACACGGTTTAACAATTCTCCTTAAGAATGTGTGTCAATAATATACTTTGAAACACTAGACTAAACTTTTATTTAAAATTACTTTCAACAAAGTACGTAATTATTGGAAATAATCCAGAAGTGCAATTTATAACAATACTCTTTAAGAATGTGTTTCAATAATACACTTTAAAACAGTGGATTCAACCTTTATTTAAAATAACTTTCAACAAAGAGGGATAATTGTTGGAAATAATGCAAAAACTGCTCGGTATAACAATGCACTTTAAAACTGTGTCTCAATAATATACTTTGAAAAATTGCACTATACCTTTATTAAAAATGACTTTCAAAGAAGGGACGTAATTTTTGGAAATAATACAGAAATACTCGGCATAACAATGCTCTTTAAAACTGCGTGTCAATAATATACTTTGAAACAGTGGACTAATTTTTTTATTTAATATGACTTTCAACAAAGGGGCGTAATTGTTGGAAATAATGAAAAAACACATGCTATAACAATGGTCTTTAAGAAGGTGTGCCAATAATATACTTTGAAACAGTTGACTAAAGTTTTATTTAAAATCACTTTCAACAAAAGGACGTAATTTTTGGAAATATCTCAAAAATACAAGATATAACAATGTTCTTTTAAGAATGTGCTTTAATAATATACTTTGAAACAGTGGACTAAACCTTTATTCAAAATGACTTTCAACAAAGGGACGGAATTGTTGGAAATAATGTAAAAATACACGGTTTAACAATTCTCCTTAAAAATGTGTGTCAATAATATACTTTGAAACACTAGACTAAACTTTTAGTTAAAATAACTTTCAACAAAGTACGTAATTGTTGGAAATATTACAGAAGTACAATTTATAACAATGCTCTTTAAGAAAGTGTGTTAATAATATACTTTGAACCAGTGGACTCAACCTTTATTTAAACTGACTTTCAACAGTGGGGCGTAATTGTCGAAATAAGGCAAAAGTACACGATTTAACAATGCTCCTTAAAATGTGTGTCAATAATACACTTTAAAACAGTAGACTAAACTTTTATTTAAAATCACTTTCAACAAAGGGACGTAATTGTTGGAAATAAGGCAAAACAAAAATACACGATTTAACACTGTTCCTTAAAATGTGTGTCAATAATACACTTTAAAACAGTAGACTAAACTTTTATTTAAAATCACTTTCAACAAAGAGACATAATTGTTGGAAATAATGCAAAAACTACTCGGTATAAGAATGCACTTTAAAACTGTGTGTCAATAATATACTTTGAAACAGTGCACTATACCTTTATTTAAAATGACTTTCAACAAAGGGGCGTAATTGATGAAAATAAGGCAAAAATACACAATATAACAATGCTCCTTAAAAATGAGTGTCAATAATATACTTTGAAACAGTGGACTAATTTTTTTATTTAATATGACTTTCAACAAAGGGGCGTAACTGTTGAAAATAATGCAAAAACACATGCTATAAGAATGGTCTTTAAGAAGGTGTGTCAATAATATACTTTGAACCAGTGGACTAAACCTTTATTAAAAATGACTTTCAACAAAGGGATGTCGTTGTTAGAAATAAGGCAAAACAAAAATACACGATATAACAATGCTCCTTAAAAATGTGTGTTTAAAATATAGTTTGAAACAGTGGACTCAAACTTTATTTAAAATGACTTTCAACAAAGGGACGTAATTGTTGAAAATTAGGCAAAAATACACGATATAACGATGCTCTTAAAAATGTGTTTGAATAATATACTACTAAGCAGTGCATTAAAACTTTATTTAAAATAACTTTCAACAAAGGAACGTAATTGTTGGGAATAATCCAGAAATGCACGGTATAACAATATTCTTTACTAATGTGTTTCAATAATACAGTTTAAAACAGTGGACTAAACCTTTATTTAAAATGACTTTCAACAACAGGACGTAATAGTATGAAATATCTCAAAAATACAAGATATAACAATGCTCTTTTAAGAATGTGCGTCAATAATATACTTCGAAACAGTGGACTAAAACTTTATTCAAAATGACTTTCAACAAAGGGATGGAATTGTTGGAAATAATGTAAAAATACACGGTTTAACAATTCTCCTTAAAAATGTGTGTCAATAATAAACTTTGAAACACTAGACTAAACTTTTATTTAAAATAACTTTCAACAAAGTACGTAATTATTGGAAATAATCCAGAAGTACAATTTATAACAATACTCTTTAAGAATTTGTTTCAATAATACACTTTAAAACAGTGGACTAAACATTTATTTAAAATGATTTTCAACAAAAAGACATAATTGTTAGAAATAATGCAAAAACTACTCGGTATAACAATGCACTTTAAAACTGTGTGTCAATAATATACTTTGAAACAGTGCACTATAACTTTGTTAAAAATGACTTTCAACGAAGGGACGTAATTGTTAGAAATAATACAGAAATACTCGGTATAACAATGCTCATTAAAACTGTGTGTCAATAATATACTTTGAAACAGTGCACTATACATTTATTTAAAATGTCTTTCAACAAAAGGACGTAATTGTTGGAAATATCTCAAAAATACAAGATATAACAATGCTCTTTTAAGAATGTGCGTCAATAATATACTTTGAAACAGTGGACTAAACCTTTATTCAAAATGACTTTCAACAAAGGGACGGAATTGTTGGAAATAATGTAAAAATACACGGTTTAACAATTCTCCTTAAAAATGTGTGTCAATAATATACTTTGAAACAGTTGACTAAAGTATTATTTAAAATAACTTTCAACAAAGGAATGTAATTGTTGGGAATAATCCATAAATACACGGTATAACAATACTCTTTAAGAATGTGTGTCCATAATACACTTTAAAACAGAGGACTGAATCTTTATTTAAAATGACTTTCAACGAAGGGACTTAATTGTTGGAAATATCTCAAAAATACAAGATATAACAATGCTCTTTTAAGAATGTGCGTCAATAATATATTTTGAAACAGTGAACTAAGCCTTTATTCAAAATGACATTCAACAAAGGGACGGAATTGTTGGAAATAATGTAAAAATACACGGGTTAACAATTCTCCTAAAAATGTGTGTCAATAATATCCTTTAAAACAGTGGACTAAACCTTTATTCAAAATGACTTTCAACAAAGTACGTAATTATTGGAAATAATCCAGAAGTACAATTTATAACAATGCTCTTTAAGAAAGTGTGTTAATAATATACTTTGAACCAGTGGACTCAACCTTTATTTAGAAATGACTTTCAACAAAGGGGCGTAATTTTTGGAAATAATGCAAAAACACATGCTATAGGAAAGGTCTTTAACAAGGTGTGGCAATAATATACTTTGAAACAGTTGACTAAACTTTTATTTAAAATCACTTTCAACAAAGGGACGCCATTGTTAGAAATAAGGCAAAACAAATATACATGATATAACAATGCTCCTTAAAAATGTGTGTCAATAATATAGTTTGAAACAGTGGACACAAACTTTATTTAAAATGACTTTCAACAAAGGAGCGTAATTGTTGAAAATTAGGCAAAAATACACGATATAACGATGCTCTTAAAAATGTGTTTGAATAATATACTTCTAAGCAGTGCATAAAAACTTTATTTAAAATAACTTTCAACAAAGTAACCTAATTGTTGGGAATAATCCAGAAATACCCGGTATAACAATACTCTTTAAGAATGTGTTTCAGTAATATACTTTAAAACAGTGCACTATACCTTTATTAAAAATGACTTTCAACAAAGGGGCGTAATTGATGAAAATAAGGCAAAAATACACAATATAACAATGCTCCTTAAAAATGAGTGTCAATAATATACTTTGAAATAGTGGACTAAACCTTTATTTAAAATGACTTTCAACAAAGGACGTAATTGTTGGAAATATCTCAAAAATACAAGATATAACAATGCTCTTTTAAGAATGTGCGTCAATAATATACTTTGAAACAGTGGACTATACCTTTATTAAAAATGACTTTCAACGAAGGGAAGTAATTGTTCGAAATAATACAGAAATACTGGTTATAACAATGCTCATTAAAAATGTGTGGCAATGATATATTTTGAAACAGTGGGCTAAACCTTTATTTAAAAAGACTTTCAACAAAAGGGCGTAATTTTTGGAAATAATGCAAAAATACACGGTATTACAATGCTCTTTAAAACTGTGTGTCAATAATATACTTTGAAACAGTGGACTAATTTTTTTATTTAATATGACTTTCAACAAAGGGGCGTAATTGTTGGAAATAATGCAAAAACACATGCTATAACAATGGTCTTTAATAAGGTGTGCCAATAATATACTTTGAAACAGTTGACTAAAGTTTTATTTAAAATCACTTTCAACAAAAGGACGTAATTTTTGGAAATATCTCAAAAATACAAGATATAACAATGTTCTTTTAAGAATGTGCTTGAATAATATACTTTGAAACAGTGGACTAAACCTTTATTCAAAATGACTTTCAACAAAGGGACGGAATTGTTGGAAATAATGTAAAAATACTCGGTTTAACAATTCTCCTTAAAAATGTGTGTCAATAATATACTTTGAAACACTAGACTAAACTTTTAGTTAAAATAACTTTCAACAAAGTACGTAATTGTTGGAAATATTCCAGAAGTACAATTTATAACAATGCTCTTTAAGAAAGTGTGTTAATAATATACTTTGAACCAGTGGACTCAACCTTTATTTAAACTGACTTTCAACAGAGGGGCGTAATTGTCGAAATAAGGCAAAAGTACACGATTTAACAATGCTACTTAAAATGTGTGTCAATAATACACTTTAAAACAGTAGACTAAACTTTTATTTAAAATCACTTTCAACAAAGGGACGTAATTGTTGGAAATAAGGCAAAACCAAAATACACGATTTAACACTGTTCCTTAAAATGTGTGTCAATAATACACTTTAAAACAGTAGACTAAACTTTTATTTAAAATCACTTTCAACAAAGAGACATAATTGTTGGAAATAATGCAAAAACTACTCGGTATAAGAATGCACTTTAAAACTGTGTGTCAATAATATACTTTGAAACAGTGCACTATACCTTTATTTAAAATGACTTTCAACAAAGGGGCGTAATTGATGAAAATGAGGCAAAAATACACAATATAACAATGCTCCTTAAAAATGAGTGTCAATAATATACTTTGAAACAGTGGACTAATTTTTTTATTTAATATGACTTTCAACAAAGGGGCGTAACTGTTGAAAATAATACAAAAAACACATGCTATAAGAATGGTCTTTAAGAAGGTGTGTCAATAATATACTTTGAACAAGTGGACTAAACCTTTATTAAAAATGACTTTCAACAAAGGGATGTCGTTGTTAGAAATAAGGCAAAACAAAAATACACGATATAACAATGCTCCTTAAAAATGTGTGTTTATAATATAGTTTGAAACAGTGGACTCAAACTTTATTTAAAATGACTTTCAACAAAGGGACGTAATTGTTGAAAATTAGGCAAAAATACACGATATAACGATGCTCTTAAAAATGTGTTTGAATAATATACTACTAAGCAGTGCACTAAAACTTTATTTAAAATAACTTTCAACAAAGGAACGTAATTGTTGGGAATAATCCAGAAATGCACGGTATAACAATATTCTTTACGAATGTGTTTCAATAATACAGTTTAAAACAGTGGACTAAACCTTTATTTAAAATGACTTTCAACAGCAGGACGTAATAGTATGAAATATCTCAAAAATACAAGATATAACAATGCTCTTTTAAGAATGTGCGTCAATAATATACTTCGAAACAGTGGACTAAAACTTTATTCAAAATGACTTTCAACAAAGGGATGGAATTGTTGGAAATAATGTAAAAATACACGGTTTAACAATTCTCCTTAAAAATGTGTGTCAATAATAAACTTTGAAACACTAGACTAAACTTTTATTTAAAATAACTTTCAACAAAGTACGTAATTATTGGAAATAATCCAGAAGTACAATTTATAACAATACTCTTTAAGAATTTGTTTCAATAATACACTTTAAAACAGTGGACTAAACCTTTATTTAAAATTATTTTCAACAAAAAGACATAATTGTTGGAAATAATGCAAAAACTACTCGGTATAACAATGCACTTTAAAACTGTGTGTCAATAATATACTTTGAAACAGTGCACTATAACTTTATTAAAAATGACTTTCAACGAAGGGACGTAATTGTTAGAAATAATACAGAAATACTCGGTATAACAATGCTCATTAAAACTGTGTGTCAATAATATACTTTGAAACAGTGCACTATTCATTTATTTAAAATGTCTTTCAACAAAGGGGCGTAATTGTTGGAAATAATGCAAAAAAACATACTATAACAATGGTCTTAAGAAAGTGTGTCAATTGTATACTTTGAAACAGTAGACTAAACCTTTATTTAAAATAACTTTCAATAAAGGAACGTAATTGTTGGGAATTATCCAGAAATGCACGGTATAACAATACTCTTTAAGAAAGTGTTTCAATAATACCCTTTAAAACAGAGGACTGAACCTTTATTTAAAATGACTTTCAACGAAGGGACTTAATTGTTGGAAATATCTCAAGAATACAAGATATAACAATGCTGCGTCAATAATATACTTTCAAACAGTGGACTAAACCTTTATTTAAAATCACTTTCAACAAAGGGACGTAATTGTTGGAAATAAGGCAAAACAAAAATACACGATATAACAATGCTCCTTAAAAATGTGTGTCAATAATATAGTTTGAAACAGTGAACTCAAACTTTATTTAAAATGACTTTCAAAAAAGGGCCGTAATTGTTAAAAATTAGGCAAAAATACACGATATAACAATGCTCTTAAAAATGTGTTTGAATAATATACTTTTAAGCAGTGCGCTAAAACTTTATTTAAAGTACTTTACAAGAAAGGAACATAATTGTTTGGAATAATTCAGAAATGCACGGTATAACAATACTCTTTAAGAATGTGTGTCAATAATACACTTTAAAAGAGTACACTAAAATTTTATTTAAAATAACTTTCAACAAAGAGACATAATTGTTGGAAATAATGCAAAAACTACTCGGTATAACAATGCTCTTTAAAACTTTGTGTCAATAATGTACTTTGAAACGGTGCACTATACCTTTATTAAAAATTACTTTCAACAAAGTGACGTAATTTTTGGAAATAATACAGAAATACTGGGTATAACAATGCTCATTAAAAATGTGTGGCAATGATATATTTTGAAACAGTGGACTAAACCTTTATTTAAAAAGACTTTCAACAAAGGGACGTAATTGTTGGAAATAATGCAAAAATACACGATATAACAATGCTCCTTAAAAATGTATGTCAATAATATACTTTGAAAAGTTGACTAAACTTTTATTTAAAATAACTTTCAACAAAGAGACATAATTGTTGGAAATAATGCAAAAACTACTCGGTATAACAATGCACTTTAAAACTGCGTGTCAATATATACTTTAAAACAGTGGACTAAACCTTTATTTAAAGTTACTTTAAAGAAAAGGACGTAATTGTCTGAAATATCTCAAAAATACAAGATATAACAATGCTCTTTTAAGAATGTACGTCAATAATATACTTTAAAACAGTGGACTAAAACTTTATTCAAAATGACTTTCAACAAAGGAACGGAATTGTCGGAAATAATGTAAAAATACACGGTTTAACAATTCTCCTTATGAATGTGTGTCAATAATATACTTTGAAACACTAGACTAAACTTTTATTTAAAATTACTTTCAACAAAGTACGTAATTATTGGAAATAATCCAGAAGTGCAATTTATAACAATACTCTTTAAGAATGTGTTTCAATAATACACTTTAAAACAGTGGATTCAACCTTTTTTTAAAATAACTTTCAACAAAGAGGGATAATTGTTGGAAATAATGCAAAAACTGCTCGGTATAACAATGCACTTTAAAACTGTGTCTCAATAATATACTTTGAAACATTGCACTATACCTTTATTAAAAATGACTTTCAACGAAGGGACGTAATTTTTGGAAATAATACAGAAATACTCGGCATAACAATGCTCTTTAAAACTGCGTGTCAATAATATACTTTGAAACAGTGGACTAATTTTTTTATTTAATATGACTTTCAACAAAGGGGCGTAATTGTTGAAAATAATGCAAAAACACATGCTATAACAATGGTCTTTAAGAAGGTGTGCCAATAATATACTTTGAAACAGTTGACTAAAGTTTTATTTAAAATCACTTTCAACAAAAGGACGTAATTTTTGGAAATATCTCAAAAATACAAGATATAACAATGTTCTTTTAAGAATGTGCTTCAATAATATACTTTGAAACAGTGGACAAAACCTTTATTCAAAATGACTTTCAACAAAGGGACGGAATTGTTCGAAATAATGTAAAAATACACGGTTTAACAATTCTCCTTAAAAATGTGTGTCAATAATATACTTTGAAACACTAGACTAAACTTTTAGTTAAAATATCTTTCAACAAAGTACGTAATTGTTGGAAATAATACAGAAGTACAATTTATAACAATGCTCTTTAAGAAAGTGTGTTAATAATATACTTTGAACCAGTGGACTCAACCTTTATTTAAACTGACTTTCAACAGAGGGGCGTAATTGTCGAAATAAGGCAAAAGTACACGATTTAACAATGCTCCTTAAAATGTGTGTCAATAATACACTTTAAAACAGTAGACTAAACTTTTATTTAAAATCACTTTCAACAAAGGGACGTAATTGTTGGAAATAAGGCAAAACAAAAATACACGATTTAACACTGTTCCTTAAAATGTGTGTCAATAATACACTTTAAAACAGTAGACTAAACTTTTATTTAAAATCACTTTCAACAAAGAGACATAATTGTTGGAAATAATGCAAAAACTACTCGGTATAATAATGCACTTTAAAACTGTGTGTCAATAATATACTTTGAAACAGTGCACTATACCTTTATTTAAAATGACTTTCAACAAAGGGGCGTAATTGATGAAAATAAGGCAAAAATACACAATATAACAATGCTCCTTAAAAATGAGTGTCAATAATATACTTTGAAACAGTGGACTAATTTTTTTATTTAATATGACTTTCAACAAAGGGGCGTAACTGTTGAAAATAATGCAAAAACACATGCTATAAGAATGGTCTTTAAGAAGGTGTGTCAATAATATACTTTGAACCAGTGGACTAAACCTTTATTAAAAATGACTTTCAACAAAGGGGTGTCGTTGTTAGAAATAAGGCAAAACAAAAATACATGATATAACAATGCTCCTTAAAAATGTGTGTTTATAATATAGTTTGAAACAGTGGACTCAAACTTTATTTAAAATGACTTTCAACAAAGGGACGTAATTGTTGAAAATTAGGCAAAAATACACGATATAACGATGCTCTTAAAAATGTGTTTGAATAATATACTACTAAGCAGTGCATTAAAACTTTATTTAAAATAACTTTCAACAAAGGAACGTAATTGTTGGGAATAATCCAGAAATGCACGGTGTAACGATATTCTTTACGAATGTGTTTCAATAATACAGTTTAAAACAGTTGACTAAACCCTTATTTAAAATGACTTTAAACAACAGGACGTAATAGTATGAAATATCTCAAAAATACAAGATATAACAATGCTCTTTTAAGAATGTGCGTCAATAATATACTTCGAAACAGTGGACTAAAACTTTATTCAAAATGACTTTCAACAAAGGGATGGAATTGTTGGAAATAATGTAAAAATACACGGTTTAACAATTCTCCTTAAAAATGTGTGTCAATAATATACTTTGAAACACTAGACTAAACTTTTATTTAAAATAACTTTCAACAAAGTACGTAATTATTGGAAATAATCCAGAAGTACAATTTATAACAATACTCTTTAATAATTTGTTTCAATAATACACTTTAAAACAGTGGACTAAACCTTTATTTAAAATGATTTTCAACAAAAAGACATAATTGTTAGAAATAATGCAAAAACTACTCGGTATAACAATGCACTTTAAAACTGTGTGTCAATAATATACTTTGAAACAGTGCACTATAACTTTATTAAAAATGACTTTCAACGAAGGGACGTAATTGTTAGAAATAATACAGAAATACTCGGTATAACAATGCTCATTAAAACTGTGTGTCAATAATATACTTTGAAACAGTGCACTATACATTTATTTAAAATGTCTTTCAACAAAAGGACGTAATTGTTGGAAATATCTCAAAAATACAAGATATAACAATGCTCTTTTAAGAATGTGCGTCAATAATATACTTTGAAACAGTGGACTAAACCTTTATTCAAAATGACTTTCAACAAAGGGACGGAATTGTTGGAAATAATGTAAAAATACACGGTTTAACAATTCTCCTTAAAAATGTGTGTCAATAATATACTTTGAAACAGTTGACTAAACTTTTATTTAAAATAACTTTCAACAAAGGAATGTAATTGTTGGGAATAATCCATAAATACACGGTATAACAATACTCTTTAAGAATGTGTGTCAATAATACACTTTAAAACAGTGGACTAAACATTTATTTAAAATGACTTTCAACGAAGGGACGTAATTGTTGGAAATATCTCAAAAATACAAGATATAACAATGATCTTTTAAGAATGTGCGTCAATAATATACTTTGAAACAGTGGACTAAACCTTTATTCAAAATGACTTTCAACAAAGGGACGGAATTGTTGGAAATAATGTAAAAATACACGGGTTAACAATTCTCCTTAAAAATGTGTGTCAATAATATCCTTTAAAACAGTGGACTAAACCTTTATTCAAAATGACTTTCAACAAAGTACGTAATTATTGGAAATAATCCAGAAGTACAATTTATAACAATGCTCTTTAAGAAAGTGTGTTAATAATATACTTTGAACCAGTGGACTCAACCTTTATTTAGAAATGACTTTCAACAAAGGGGCGTAATTTTTGGAAATAATGCAAAAACACATGCTATAAGAAAGGTCTTTAACAAGGTGTGGCAATAATATACTTTGAAACAGTTGACTAAACTTTTATTTAAAATCACTTTCAACAAAGGGACGCCATTGTTAGAAATAAGGCAAAACAAAAATACATGATATAACAATGCTCCTTAAAAATGTGTGTCAATAATATAGTTTGAAACAGTGGACACAAACTTTATTTAAAATGACTTTCAACAAAGGGGCGTAATTGTTGAAAATTAGGCAAAAATACACGATATAACGATGCTCTTAAAAATGTGTTTGAATAATATACTTCTAAGCAGTGCATAAAAACTTTATTTAAAATAACTTTCAACAAAGTAACCTAATTGTTGGGAATAATCCAGAAATACACGGTATAACAATACTCTTTAAGAATGTGTTTCAGTAATATACTTTAAAACAGTGCACTATACCTTTATTAAAAATGACTTTCAACAAAGGGGCGTAATTGATGAAAATAAAGCAAAAATACACAATATAACAATGCTCCTTAAAAATGAGTGTCAATAATATACTTTGAAATAGTGGACTAAACCTTTATTTAAAATGACTTTCAACAAAGGACGTAATTGTTGGAAATATCTCAAAAATACAAGATATAACAATGCTCTTTTAAGAATGTGCGTCAATAATATACTTTGAAACAGTGGACTATACCTTTATTAAAAATGACTTTCAACGAAGGGACGTAATTGTTGGAAATAATACAGAAATACTGGTTATAACAATGCTCATTAAAAATGTGTGGCAATGATATATTTTGAAACAGTGGGCTAAACCTTTATTTAAAAAGACTTTCAACAAAAGGGCGTAATTTTTGGAAATAATGCAAAAATACACGGTATTACAATGCTCTTTTAAACTGTGTGTCAATAATATACTTTGAAACAGTGGACTAATTTTTTTTATTTAATATGACTTTCAACAAAGGGGCGTAATTGTTGGAAATAATGCAAAAACACATGCTATAACAATGGTCTTTAAGAAGGTGTGTCAATAATATACTTTGAAACAGTTGACTAAAGTTTTATTTAAAATCACTTTCAACAAAGGGACGTAATTGTTGGAAATATCTCAAAAATACAAGATATAACAATGTTCTTTTAAGAATTTGCTTTAATAATATACTTTGAAACAGTGGACTAAATCTTTATTCAAAATGACTTTCAACAAAGGGACGGAATTGTTGGAAATAATGTAAAAATACACGGTTTAACCATTCTCCTTAAAAATGTGTGTCAATAATATACTTTGAAACACTAGACTAAACTTTTAGTTAAAATAACTTTCAACAAAGTACGTAATTGTTGGAAATATTCCAGAAGTACAATTTATAACAATGCTCTTTAAGAAAGTGTGTTAATAATATACTTTGAACCAGTGGACTCAACCTTTATTTAAACTGACTTTCAACAGAGGGGCGTAATTGTCGAAATAAGGCAAAAGTACACGATTTAACAATGCTCCTTAAAATGTGTGTCAATAATACACTTTAAAACAGTAGACTAAACTTTTATTTAAAATCACTTTCAACAAAGGGACGTAATTGTTGGAAATAAGGCAAAACAAAAATACACGATTTAACACTGCTCCTTAAAATGTGTGTCAATAATACACTTTAAAACAGTAGACTAAACTTTTATTTAAAATCACTTTCAACAAAGAGACATAATTGTTGGAAATAATGCAAAAACTACTCGGTATAACAATGCACTTTAAAACTGTGTGTCAATAATATACTTTGAAACAGTGCACTATACCTTTATTTAAAATGACTTTCAACAAAGGGACGTAATTGTTGGAAATAAGGCAAAAATACACGATATAACAATGCTCCTTAAAAATGTGTGTCAATAATATACTTTGAAACAGTGGACTAAACTTTTATTTAATATGACTTTCAACAAAGGGACGTAACTGTTGAAAATAATGCAAAAACACATGCTATAAGAATGGTCTTTAAGAATGTGTGTCAATAATATACTTTGAACCAGTGGACTAAACCTTTATTAAAAATGACTTTCAACAAAGGGGTGTCGTTGTTAGAAATAAGGCAAAACAAAAATACATGATATAACAATGCTCCTTAAAAATGTGTGTTTATAATATAGTTTGAAACAGTGGACTCAAACTTTATTTAAAATGACTTTCAACAAAGGGACGTAATTGTTGAAAATTAGGCAAAAATACACGATATAACGATGCTCTTAAAAATGTGTTTGAATAATATACTACTAAGCAGTGCACTAAAACTTTATTTAAAATAACTTTCAACAAAGGAACGTAATTGTTGGGAATAATCCAGAAATGCACGGTATAACAATATTCTTTACGAATGTGTTTCAATAATACAGTTTAAAACAGTGGACTAAACCTTTATTTAAAATGACTTTCAACAACAGGACGTAATAGTATGAAATATCTCAAAAATACAAGATATAACAATGCTCTTTTAAGAATGTGCGTCAATAATATACTTCGAAACAGTGGACTAAAACTTTATTCAAAATGACTTTCAACAAAGGGATGGAATTGTTGGAAATAATGTAAAAATACACGGTTTAACAATTCTCCTTAAAAATGTGTGTCAATAATAAACTTTGAAACACTAGACTAAACTTTTATTTAAAATAACTTTCAACAAAGTACGTAATTATTGGAAATAATCCAGAAGTACAATTTATAACAATACTCTTTAAGAATTTGTTTCAATAATACACTTTAAAACAGTGGACTAAACCTTTATTTAAAATGATTTTCAACAAAAAGACATAATTGTTGGAAATAATGCAAAAACTACTCGGTATAACAATGCACTTTAAAACTGTGTGTCAATAATATACTTTGAAACAGTGCACTATAACTTTATTAAAAATGACTTTCAACGAAGGGACGTAATTGTTAGAAATAATACAGAAATACTCGGTATAACAATGCTCATTAAAACTGTGTGTCAATAATATACTTTGAAACAGTGCACTATACATTTATTTAAAATGTCTTTCAACAAAAGGACGTAATTGTTGGAAATATCTCAAAAATAGAAAGATATAACAATGCTCTTTTAAGAATGTGCGTCAATAATATACTTTGAAACAGTGGACTAAACCTTTATTCAAAATGACTTTCAACAAAGGGACGGAATTGTTGGAAATAATGTAAAAATACACGGTTTAACAATTCTCCTTAAAAATGTGTGTCAATAATATACTTTGAAACAGTTGACTAAACTTTTATTTAAAATAACTTTCAACAAAGGAATGTAATTGTTGGGAATAATCCATAAATACACGGTATAACAATACTCTTTAAGAATGTGTGTCCATAATACACTTTAAAACAGAGGACTGAATCTTTATTTAAAATGACTTTCAACGAAGGGACTTAATTGTTGGAAATATCTCAAAAATACAAGATATAACAATGCTCTTTTAAGAATGTGCGTCAATAATATATTTTGAAACAGTGAACTAAGCCTTTATTCAAAATGACATTCAACAAAGGGACGGAATTGTTGGAAATAATGTAAAAATACACGGGTTAACAATTCTCCTTAAAAATGTGTGTCAATAATATCCTTTAAAACAGTGGACTAAACCTTTATTCAAAATGACTTTCAACAGACGAAGGAATAGTAAAAACACGTTAATTATCCATGTGGTCAAACTTGAATCAACTCCAGAAAGTACTAATTTGGAAATATCAGTACAATTACAATGCTCTTTAAGAAAGTGTGTTAATAATATACTTTGAACCAGTGGACTCAACCTTTATTTAGAAATGACTTTCAACAAAGGGGCGCAATTTTTGGAAATAATGCAAAAACACATGCTATAAGAAAGGTCTTTAACAAGGTGTGGCAATAATATACTTTGAAACAGTTGACTAAACTTTTATTTAAAATCACTTTCAACAAAGGGACGCCATTGTTAGAAATAAGGCAAAACAAAAATACATGATATAACAATGCTCCTTAAAAATGTGTGTCAATAATATAGTTTGAAACAGTGGACACAAACTTTATTTAAAATGACTTTCAACAAAGGGGCGTAATTGTTGAAAATTAGGCAAAAATACACGATATAACATTGCTCTTAAAAATGTGTTTGAATAATATACTTCTAAGCAGTGCATAAAAACTTTATTTAAAATAACTTTCAACAAAGTAACCTAATTGTTGGGAATAATCCAGAAATACACGGTATAACAATACTCTTTAAGAATGTGTTTCAGTAATATACTTTAAAACAGTGCACTATACCTTTATTAAAAATGACTTTCAACAAAGGGCGTAATTGATGAAAATAAGGCAAAAATACACAATATAACAATGCTCCTTAAAAATGAGTGTCAATAATATACTTTGAAATAGTGGACTAAACCTTTATTTAAAATGACTTTCAACAAAGGACGTAATTGTTGGAAATATCTCAAAAATACAAGATATAACAATGCTCTTTTAAGAATGTGCGTCAATAATATACTTTGAAACAGTGGACTATACCTTTATTAAAAATGACTTTCAACGAAGGGACGTAATTGTTGGAAATAATACAGAAATACTGGTTATAACAATGCTCATTAAAAATGTGTGGCAATGATATATTTTGAAACAGTGGGCTAAACCTTTATTTAAAAAGACTTTCAACAAAAGGACGTAATTTTTGGAAATAATGCAAAAATACACTGTATTACAATGCTCTTTAAAACTGTGTGTCAATAATATACTTTGAAACAGTGGACTAATTCTTTTATTTAATATGACTTTCAACAAAGGGACGTAATTGTTGGAAATAATCCAAAAACACATGCTATAACAATGCTCTTTAAGAATGTGTGTCAATAATATACTTTGAAACAGTGGACTAAACCTTTATTTAAAATGACTTTCAACAAAAGGACGTAATTGTTGGAAATATCTCAAAAATACAAGATATAACAATGCTCTTTTAAGAATGTGCGTCAATAATATACTTTGAAACAGTGGACTAAACCTTTATTCAAAATGACTTTCAACAAAGGGACGGAATTGTTGGAAATAATGTAAAAATACACGGTTTAACAATTCTCCTTAAAAATGTGTGTCAATAATATACTTTGAAACACTAGACTAAACTTTTATTTAAAATAACTTTCAACAAAGTACGTAATTTTTGGAAATAATCCAGAAGTACAATTTATAACAATGCTCTTTAAGAAAGTGTGTTAATAATATACTTTGAACCAGTGGACTCAACCTTTATTTAAAATGACTTTCAACAAAGGGACGTAATTGTTGGAAATAAGGCAAAAATACACGATTTAACAATGATCCTTAAAAATGTGTGTCAATAATAAACTTTGAAACAGTGGACTAAACTTTTATTTAAAATCACTTTCAACAAAGGGACGTAATTGTTGGAAATAATGCACAAAATACACGATTTAACAATTCTCCTTAAAATGTGTGTCAATAATACACTTTAAAACAGTGGACTAAACCTTTATTTAAAATGACTTTCAACAAAGGGACATAATTGTTGGAAATAATGCAAAAATACTCGGTATAATAATGCACTTTAAAACTGTGTGTCAATAATATACTTTGAAACAGTGACTAAACCTTTATTTAAAATGACTTTCAACAAAGTGACGTAATTATTGGAAATAATCCAGAAATACACATTATAACAATGCTCTTTAAAAAGTGTGTCAATAATATACTTTGAAACAGTGGACTAACCTTTATTTAGAAATGACTTTCAACAAAGGGGCGCAATTGTTGGAAATAATGCAAAAACACATGCTATAAGAATGGTCTTTAAGAAGGTGTGGCAATAATATACTTTGAAACAGTGGACTAAACCTTTATTTAAAATCACTTTCAACAAAGGGACGCCATTGTTAGAAATAAGGCAAAACAAAAATACATGATATAACAATGCTCCTTAAAAATGTGTGTCAATAATATAGTTTGAAACAGTGGACACAAACTTTATTTAAAATGACTTTCAACAAAGGGTCGTAATTGTTGAAAATTAGGCAAAAATACACGATATAACATTGCTCTTAAAAATGTGTTTGAATAATATACTTCTAAGCAGTGCATAAAAACTTTATTTAAAATAACTTTCAACAAAGTAACGTAATTGTTGGGAATAATCCAGAAATACACGGTATAACAATACTCTTTAAGAATGTGTTTCAGTAATATACTTTAAAACAGTGCACTATATCTTTATTTAAAATGACTTTCAACAAAAGGCCGTAATTGATGAAAATAAGGCAAAAATACACAGATATAACAATGCTCCTTAAAAAGGAGTGTCAATAATATACTTTGAAACAGTGGACTAAACCTTTATTTAAAATGACTTTCAACAAAGGACGTAATTGTTGGAAATATCTCAAAAATACAAGATATAACAATGCTCTTTTAAGAATGTGCGTCAATAATATACTTTGAAACAGTGGACTATACCTTTATTAAAAATGACTTTCAACGAAGGGACGTAATTGTTGGAAATAATACAGAAATACTGGTTATAACAATGCTCATTAAAAATGTGTGGCAATGATATATTTTGAAACAGTGGGCTAAACCTTTATTTAAAAAGACTTTCAACAAAAGGACGTAATTTTTGGAAATAATGCAAAAATACACTGTATTACAATGCTCTATAAAACTGTGTGTCAATAATATACTTTGAAACAGTTGACTAAACTTTTATTTAAAATCACTTTCAACAAAGGGACGTGATTGTTGGAAATAATCCAGAAATACACGGCATAACAATACTCTTTAAGATTTTGTGTCAATAATACACTTTAAACAGTGGACTAAACCTTTATTTAAAATGACTTTCAACAAAAGGACGTAATTGTCTGAAATATCTCAAAAATACAAGATATAACAATGCTCTTTTAAGAATGTGCGTCAATAATATACTTTGAAACAGTGGACTAAAACTTTATTCAAAATGACTTTCAACAAAGGGACGGAATTGTTGGAAATAATGTAAAAATACACGGTTTAACAATTCTCCTTAAAAATGTGTGTCAATAATATACTTTGAAACACTAGACTAATTTTTTATTTAAAATAACTGTCAACAAAGTACGTAATTATTGGAAATTATCCAGAAGTACAATTTATAACAATGCTCTTTAAGAAAGTGTGTTAATAATATACTTTGAACCAGTGGACTCAACCTTTATTTAGAAATGACTTTCAACAAAGGGGCGTAATTTTTGGAAATAATGCAAAAACACATGCTATAAGAAAGGTCTTTAACAAGGTGTGGCTATAATATACTTTGAAACAGTTAACTAAACTTTTATTTAAAATCACTTTCAACAAAGGGACGTCATTGTTAGAAATAAGGAAAAACAAAAATACATGATATAACAATGCTCCTTAAAAATGTGTGTCAATAATATAGTTTGAAACAGTGGACACAAACTTTATTTAAAATGACTTTCAACAAAGGGGCGTAATTGTTGAAAATTAGGCAAAAATACACGATATAACGATGCTCTTAAAAATGTGTTTGAATAATATACTTCTAAGCAGTGCATAAAAACTTTATTTAAAATAACTTTCAACAAAGGAACGTAATTGTTGGGAATAATCCAGAAATACACGGTATAACAATACTCTTTAAGAATGTGTTTCAGTAATACACTTTAAAACAGTGGACTAAACTTTTATTTAAAATAACTTTCAACAAAGAGACATAATTGTTGGAAATAATGCAAAAACTACTCTGTATAACAATGCACTTTAAAACTGTGTGTCAATAATATACTTTGAAACAGTGCACTATACCATTATTAAAAATGACTTTCAACGAACAGACGTAATTGTTTTAAATAATACAGAAATACTCGGTATAACAATGCTCATTCAAAATGTGTGGCAATGATATATTTTGAAACAGTGGACTAAACCTTTATTTAAAAAGACTTTCAACAAAGAGACGTAATTGTTGGAAATAATGCAAAAATGCACGGTATAACAATGGTCTTTATAACTGCGTGTCAATAATATACTTTGAAACAGTGGACTAATTTTTTTATTTAATATAACTTTCAACAAAGGGGCGTAATTGTTGGAAATAATGCAAAAACACATGCTATAACAATGGTATTTAAGAAGGTGTGTCAATAATATACTTTGAAACAGTTGACTAAACTTTTATTTAAAATCACTTTCAACGAACAGACGTAATTGTTTTAAATAATCCAGAAATACACGGTATAACAATACTCTTTAAGAATGTGTTTCAGTAATATACTTTGAAACAGTGCACTATACCTTTATTAAAAATGACTTTCAACAAAGAGACGTAATTGATGAAAATAAGGCAAAAATACACAATATTACAATGCTCCTTAAAAATGAGTGTCAATAATATACTTTGAAACAGTGGACTAAACCTTTATTTAAAATGACTTTCAACAAAAGGACGTAATTGTTGGAAATATCTCAAAAATACAAGATATAACAATGCTCTTTTAAGAATGTGTGTCAATAATATACTTTGAAACAGTGGACTATCCTTTATTAAAAATGACTTTCAACGAAGGGACGTAATTGTTGGAAATAATACAGAATTACTGGGTATAACAATGCTCATTAAAAATGTGTGGCAATGATATATTTTGAAACAGTGGGCTAAACCTTTATTTAAAAAGACTTTCAACAAAAGGACGTAATTTTTGGAAATAATGCAAAAATACACGGTATTACAATGCTCTTTAAAACTGTGTGTATATAATATACTTTGAAACAGTGGACTAATTTTTTTATTTAATACAGTGAAACCTGTGTTGAACGACGCCCGTATTTAACGACCACCTGGTCTTAGCGACCATGTCTTAGCGGTCCCGAGTACCATATAATTATAAATAATGGTTTATTTTCCTTATTGAACGACCACCTGCCTGACGCGACCAACGACCGCTATGTATAAGAAACAAATTTATTTAAAATCCTATTTTAACGACCGCAAATTCTTAAAAAAATCCTTATTTTCCTCTATTTGAGCAAGTTCGTTGTTCGGATGATCAGCAATCACACGGTATGATAAAAACGAAAGTTGACGCTTGTTTAGTTCAGGCCTGGACTGGCGAGGGTGTCCAACTGTCTACAGACGGGTGGGCGCTCACCCTCGGCGGGCCCTCCCTGACAGAAAAAAGAAAGAAAACAGAAAAAAGTGCTATACTGGTAGCACTTGAATGAAGTTTGACACACAAAATTTTTTGCAGCTGCAATTGCGCCCCAGAAGGCTTCAAAACACTTCATTTTAAAAGTAGTTCAAAAATTTTTTGAGAGAGGGTTCCCGAATAACAAGGGATTATATTAGTGAAA
>JAWZYV010016442.1:0-54174 GCA_038373885.1 Cheiracanthium punctorium
TGAAATATAAACTTTATTTCAGACCTTAACAGTTGAAAAGTATCTTAGTTTTTTCCCCCAAGCTATTAATACGATACGAACTATTTAACAGCGGCGGATAACAATGCTGATAACGCTTACTTTCAGTGTTGTTTTGTTAGTTGTTTATTATGTTTGGGTATGATGAGATGAGAGTATGAGAGTGTGAGGTAACGGAAGACTTCCATTTTCCTGGCTTTCGTGTTCGGACTAAACAGTAAAGAGACAAGTAAAAAATATTTTTGACTAAGACTAATTGATTTAAGACAATTGTTAAATGAATAATTCAGTTCTTTAACACTGTTTTAATCTTTTTGGTTAGCCCTATATAACTTGGTAACAACGGTGAGCTTCAACAACAGTAAGTGAAATATTTATCTAACTATTGCATTAAAAATTATTTTGTTTTTCTTTATAAGGTACATGGGGTTAAGTAATTTATTTCTTTATTTATTTTAATGTACATTGTGCTAGCTCCAATTTTCAACGTTTATTGTATTACATTTTTTAGTTATAGATAGTTTCTTGTATCTGTTTTTAAGGATCTTTATTTTCAGACTTTTTTTTTTAATTTTGAAATTTATTTAGATCATAAAAATAAGGAATAAAACAGTGCTGTTTATACTGACATTAATCTCACTTAAGAAAAGACACAAATTGTATCTGCATTCAATATATGTGCATTTTAATCGGAAAATATCTGCATACAAAATATCAAGCTTTTTGACTTAGAAAAAATAGGAGGTTTTTCAATTTTGGAAACTTAGCAAAGTCTGTATTCAACAAGGGAAAAATTGTTAC
This sequence comes from Cheiracanthium punctorium, assembly GCA_038373885.1. Classification (NCBI taxonomy): domain Eukaryota; kingdom Metazoa; phylum Arthropoda; class Arachnida; order Araneae; family Cheiracanthiidae; genus Cheiracanthium; species Cheiracanthium punctorium. The sequence goes on from JAWZYV010016442.1 coordinate 820, forward strand.
AAAAAGCTATTTTCTTCTTTAGAAAGAAGATTATACAATGAAATATAAAAGTACATAAATATGAAAATAGATCTTTGCTTGAAGTTTATATTTCTTTTTAATAACAAATAATGTACATTTTTTTTTTTTTTCATGGGTAAGAGGAACTGCTCATAAAATAAAAGTTAAGTAATATAAAATAAAATATTGACACGAAATAAGTACTTTTTTCATAATAAACATGGGTTTATTAATAATTAATTCTATAATTAGTTCTCTACTGCAACAATCAACCCATTAAAAGTAATGATTATTATTATTATTATTATTATTATTATATGAATGACTACACCACTGGGACTAATTTTGTTAAAAATACTTAGTTAAATCAAAAAATGTTTGTATGCTTTCAGGAAAATGTATGATGAAATTAAAAAGGAGAGCTTTTTGTGAAATTAACCGAAATTAGTTGGTGATTCAACAAATATTGGTTAATTCTTCAAATAATACCCTTAGTTTCAGAAAAAGCTTTTAATTTAATCAAACATTTTTAAAAAACAAATAATTTTATTGATTTAGCTAAGTATTTTTAACAAAATTAGTCCCAGTGGTGGAAAGTTATTTATATATTAATAATAATTATTATTACTGTAATGGGCTGTTTACTGCCCTAGAGAACTAATTATGAAACTAATTGCGGTATTTTGTAAATATGTAAGGTGCTGGCCGGTTTTCGATATTTTGTCGTTGCCGATACCGCACCAAAAACGTTATGGCTTTGGTTCAAAGATGGCATAGGGCTGGGCCGACACCGTTGTCGTTTTTGCCGACACCTATCCAAAACCACCCCATCCTTTCGGCCCGACACACGCCCAGGCGGACGCAAATTTGTCGTTTTCGGCACCGGCTGAGCGATATCGCCCCGGCACATTCTGCGTCGGCATGCCGATGTCGGCCCAAAACTTATCCGATAGGGCTGTGTTTGCTGGGTAGGAATACTAAAACAGAACAGCAAGTAAGCTACACAAGCAAGCTTTCCAGTATCATTGCATTTTCAAACGTTCACATCGATTGATTTTATTTATTTTCTTTTATCGGCATCTGGGACGAATGATCCAGAAGAAAAATTAAAGTTTAAAGTGAAATGTGTAAAAAAAGAAAAAAAAAAGAGTTAAATAAAAAATCTAGAGCCATCTCTGGATTTTTTTGGGAAGCTTACCAGAGATTCTTTTTCCTGGGTCAGTTTTTCCAAGCTTTTAAAAAGTGACAATTGATGTCGCAATTGCGTATCTCAATCGCAACACTCTAACAGTGGAATTTCTATCATTTCACCAACTTTTTGTTTCATTCATTTGAATTGTAATGAATAATTCATGTTTTCCCCATTCAAAACAAAATTTCTAAGTCTTTTTTCCCCCGACTTTTTTCTACTTTAAGAATCACATTAAATTACAACTATAATTAAACAGTATGTTATAATTTTAGCTTACTAATAAATAAATTATTAATATGGAGTCCAACTGGCGTGCTGAGAGTAAAAAATTTCGCTGAGTTTAGAAAAGAATTTAACACAATTAAGATTTTTCACACCCCTTCCACCCCTTCTTTTTAGTGGTGTTACTGTCGAGTCCTGTAGTTCTTCTGATGGGATTTTCAGGGTTAAGTATACCGAGCGGATTATCAAAGAATCTTAAAATCTTCTCTCCCTTCTATGAATAAAAGGTTACTCATAAAGAGAAGATACCTGAAAAGACATGGGTTTTAAAAGTAAGGCAATGAAGAAAGACTACGTCTTCAATTGTGAAACAATTAGTTAGGAAGATCTTGTAAATTTATGGTTTTTATTTCTTAAAATTTTCTCCAGCGGAATTTGGTTTTACTGGTACAGTTTTTGTGTATGTCTTTTTACAGTTAAAATATGATAATTTGATATTTATTTTAACATAAAAATCAGAATTTCATAAATAAAACTTCTCTTATTAATTGCAAAACTGAAAATTTTAAGATTACGGATGGACGCGATGAGACAGAGATTTACAGTTATTTTGCGAGACGAGCTTGTTACAGCCGACGTAAGATCTTGCAGTCGAAATGCAACAAAAATTTTAACCTTCAGATTGAGAATCGCTCTTTATATGCAATTGCTGAATGTGCAGTTCCGATGCGCTAACGGTTCCGCTATTCATTCATTGTACTTCAGATTTTAATCATTTGCCTGATCGACTAAATGTCTGTGCACACGAAATTTGATTGCAATCGGGCGACTCCTTCTTGGGGCGTCGATTTTTTGTTTATAGAGTGTAAATGGTCAAAGTAACGTTTCCCCGAATCGCATATTTAACGTTAAAATATATTAATAAATTAACTTTTCTCCGACCCACACAGCACACACCGGTTTATGAACGTTAACAGACGTTCAGAGAGCCTTTGCCTCCGTCAGGAGACGCGCATTTTAAACGTTCCGCATTTTAAATGAAACTTGTTCCGTCATATTAACGTATCCCATCGACGAATTTTATTTTGCGTTAAATATGAGGAGCATTGTAAATTTCGGAACTTAGTAGAGAAATCTACACGTTTTTTAAACGGAAAAAAGACGCTTAGAATTGCCGTTTTATCTGCTGTGGCTTAAATTAACGTTATTTTAACGATCGGCGTTACCTGGGGGCAGCTTCCAATTTCTTTTGCCAGTGACAAAATATGCAACGTATACATATCCCATCGACTAAAGAAACTCCATTATCGGGTCCTTGTCATCATGGCAGCCCTTTCGGCGTTCACAAAATGCGTGATTCCCCTTTGCATTATTTATTTCACCATTTACTGTAGGCCATAATTCTTGACTTACAATTTTAAATGTTCCATTTTATTTTTTGTAAAACATTTTCAATTTAAAATTTTTATAAAAATAAACTATGCATAGTATATTATTGTAAAACTTATTTTATTTCATTAAGTAACTCATTTTATTTTGCTGATAAAAAGCAATTTACAATTAATTTCAAATGAAGTATCATTTTAGACTTTATTATAGGGTAAAATGATCCTTTGGACACTTTCTCAAAACTCTGTATTTTCATTACTCGTTGTGCTTTAAAAATATTATTGGAGTATCCTTACGATGCAAAATATAGTGTAAAATATGATAGCGAAGGGCCAAAGTTTCACTGAAATATTTTTGTTATTTTACACAGGTTTTCCGCATAAGGGAATCATTTTAGGCCCCCTTCCCCATACTCCGCTAATTGAATGGCTATTTTTACAGCCTCTCAGCTTAAGACGTGACTTTTAAAAGTTCAATACACCCATTTCATTGTATAGGATATCTCCAAGAACACTTAAATTTTGTCGAGCACGACTGATAGAATTTTTCATTAGGAAGATTGTTTTTTTTATCAAACAATATTGATATCAATATTGATCAAACAATATTATATATTTAAGAATTCCTTTTAGGACTATTCGTACAGTAACAAATTAAATATTGCAGATTGTACAGCTATATGGTACGTACAACTTACAAGACGTACGTCTTTACTTACAAAACTTTCCATAATTTGTCACCCATTTCATCAATTCAAATTCTTAGTTTGTTTATTTAGATGATTTATATTGTAAATTAAGTATATTAAAACTTATCATATAAACTTTTAGAATATTATATTACATTTAATATAAACCCTGCTTAAAAAGGCATCCCGCTTAGTAAGTCATTTTTAAGCGGAATCGAAGCGTTACGTACTAACGAAATTTGATTACTTTGAGAATAACTGAAATCTCAAATTCAGTACAGAGTTAGTTTGTTCTCAACTACTATACTTTAGATTTATCGGATTCAACTTGAATTGATCTAAAAAGGGCTGTTCCTTTTTAAAAATTGTTTCATTTTTAAAAAATATATATATATATTTGTAATTTCTCTTACATGATCTATAGCAAATTCGACCACTTACTTTAGCAATAACAAACATAAATAATTTTTCGTCATACTCCCTACTTATACACACAATCATTGTACCCTAAAATAATTTCTCGAAAAATCCGGTAATCCGCCAAGTCTTGCATCGATTCTAGATTACGCTTTGGCTATCGGAGCAACAATTCCTTAAATTCCCCTCTGATGGAATGTTTCAGTACATGACTATTCGGAAAGGAATAAAATAATATGCTTTTCTTCTAGTCTCAGTTACTACATGGAATTTGGTGACGTTTATGTGATTGAAGGCTGCTACGTGATAAGGCAGATACAATTATAAACTCTACACTCTTCGTTCCAGTGGTCCACATATGTATACTTTTTTCTTTCATTTGTTAAAACGATTCTTTAAGAATTTTTGAATTTCTGAATGTACGTATATATGCGTCGATGTTTCAATTTTGAATAGATGATTTTGACTCACGTGAGTGTGGAAATCTTACACACTGACGCATACATTTTATTTTTGTTTGCCGTTACACAAAAGGATATTTGAATATTATTAAATTTCCGAAGTTGAATTTTTTAATTTTTTTTTTTCGCGAAATTCATATCGCTGAAAAGAACTTGTAGGACTTCGCTAACTTTTAAAAGCGTCTTGACTGTGTTCCTTTATGGGTGATAACAACTTTTAACGCCTGAAAGAGAGGTTCAGAACTTGGATTTTTTTTTTTTTTAAAATTATTTGAAAATACCCTTTTTACTTGTCGTTTTTAAGTGTAATACGTTTTTAAAAAATACGAATTACCATTTAATTTTAGATGTGAGATTTTTGCCGGTGTGAAGAGGTTATACTATCTCAAGTTATTTATAAATTAGTGCAGATAAAAAAAGGGAATAGACACTTTTTTTCATTGTCTTATGCAAAACGATTTTCGACCTTTCATTTGGATATACTAAGTATTAATAATGGGTATCTCCTGGTAGTACAGCAAATATGCTATCGACTTCATATCTTTCAACTTGAATTACTCTGGAAAATATATTTACTTTCCAACTTGAAATCTCCATTAAAATCTCCGAACCCGACCAACTTCATGCACTTTTTAAAATTGTATAGCACCGTCGTACAAAAACAAATCTTATTTTGTATAATGTGCCCCATACATTATTGTGGGATTTACAATATTTCAGAGTTATGTCCTAAAATGTGTGGGAGGAGCCATGAATGTAAATGTATGATTGATTAAATCGTCGAATGATCGAGTTTGAGGAGGCGTGCAGAAATTGCGGATTTTTTTTTTTTTTTCTCACGATCAATAAAGATTGACATTCGAATTCAAGTGTTAGCCCCTGAGCATCGTTGTTTAAACATATGTCTGAGGCTCTGAGGCGCCGTGATGAAAGTCTTAATTTTTTTCCTCCCCACATTAGACAATGGTACACGTTTTACTAACTGGGAATTTTTTTTTTTTTACGGGGCTCACATAAAAATTTAAAAACTGTAACTTTTTAGAAATTCACAAGAGCAATTATTTCTTTATGTAGTCTTTTTTTTTCCTTATCTTGTTTTGAACATATATTTCCCTTTTCGTTAAACTTTCATCTCTAATGGATAAAGAATCAAAGCTTGTTACCATCTTTTGGGATGACAGTTTATAGCTCCTGGTAAGCCATGTCTGTTTTCTTCATCAAGAAAGATGTAACAGTTTATTAATGTTGGAAATTGTCTCCAACTCTTAAATGAGTTTCAAACAATTATATTTAAGTTTTAGAATACTTACTACGTCCGTCAACTTCAAGTGTAACAAGAAAACCCTTCTTTTAAATATTCTTTTAGATACACCACCCTGTTTAATGATACTGTTTCTCTCTGTAAATATGTCCAGACAAGAGACACGGATGCCCAGTAAAGATTTTAGCATACATTTTAAAGTAGGGAAAGGCGGGGTAACATGGCGAACTTAAGCAACTATGACTTTTACTCACCACTGCGAATGAGTCTAAGAACTGAGAGTTTTGTGAAAATTTCTTTCATGTCTTTCCTTACACCACGAATTTTTTCATTTGCTAGTTTCAAGTTTTAACGGGCGAAACAACGGTTCTCCTAAAAATATGTAATTTTTGTCATCTTTCCCCAGCGACGGGGTAAGTTGACGAATGGGATATTTTAAGAAGTCGAAACAAACCCCGGAATGTGAATCAGAACTTATTTACACTTTAATAGCGAATGATTATAATGATAAATAGAAAGAAAATGCATTTAAATACACAGGTCAAATTTGTAAAGTCTGTGGTTGGCTTCTCTACGATTAGATCCAGAAACTTAGCGTGAGCAAACCTTAAGCACTGATAACGAAGTTCATCCTTGCCTTCTCCCGCGTATATGATACAGAATTTATCAGTTTCAAAATCCTACAAGTCCATATCATCTTCAGCGTGGATGTATTTTATAGGACGTGGACTGGATAACATAAGATGATTCGTCGTCAGAAAATGAAGAAAATTTCTAATGACGTCATGGTTTCTTCTTCGCCTTTCTCCTTTCTTTTTGTTTGCCTTTTTAATCAATAGTTTTTGTCTTTTTCGCTCTTTCTGTACTTGCTCCTTTTCTTCCAAACCTGGAGTTCCTAATAACAGAAGCGACGGCAATTTCTTTCTCGGCTTTCTCACACTCTACATTCGAAATTTGAGCCACTCACCTTTAATTTAGTTTTTCTTGTGTCTTATGTGGCCTTAAGTACGGATAAGGAATGAAAATTGGAGAGAATATATTAAAAAATGTATGTGGGGTAATATGGCCAACTGAAAAATATTCTTCTTTCTCCTTTGAAAATTCGCCATCTTTCCCCGTCACGCCATTTTTATGAACCCAACGTTTATGAGTAATTTAAAAAATGCCTTTAAACATGGGTCTACTATGAATTTATACGCAATAAGTTGAGCATTCAGAATATTTTAGTGAGAAAGTAAAAAGACTTATCGCAGAATTTAAATTTCTTACGTCGAAACGGTCAAATACTCTCGACGAACACCCTCGGAAAACGAATTTCTGTTTATAACTTCCTCTGAACGGCATCTACAGGTGGTTATATTAGTGCTTGTTTTACTTCACCACTATCGATTTATTATGTTGACCGAGACGAGCTAGAAACCGGCGATTATAGCTTGATATATAGATACTCGTAATTATCTGGACTGAATTCGTATCTTACCCGACACGTCGTCTTACCCCGCCTTCCCTTACTTTAATTTTTTTTAGTAGAATTTAGAAGGTCTGTGTCCATTTGTATTACATTTCATTACATTAGTTTAGAAATTTTTGGTCAGATCTTATTTTCGAAGGGGTTAGTAGCATAATTTTCTTTCATGTTTTACTAGAAAAAAGAAATACCTTTTTTTTTTTCTTAATGACAAATTTTTCGAAGGGATTTTCATTTATCTTCTCCGTCAACATGAATATAAAATCATGAAAAACATTAAAAAAACTTAAAACTTTGCTTAAATATTTTAAATAGGCTTTAAACAAATGAGTAAAAATGCTGATAATATTCGTATGTTAGAAAAAAATCAATAAAAATCGTTGCATATAAAAATTCAAGATTACTACATAACTATTTAGTTTTATTTTGTTCACTATATATATTTGAAATGCTCTTATATATTAGATACTATAAACTCATGTATTTATGAGAGGGGGTTTCTTATAATTAGTTAAGAATAAATAATTATAAGATTACACAGGCGATAAATTTGTAATCTTTAATTCTTTTTTTCCAACTGCGGAAAAAATTATCTGAAATGACACGTATTTAATTATATGTTGCAAGTGTTTATAATTTTATTTATTTTATTTTGATAACAAAAATGAAAAGATTTTTATATCTCCAATGAATTCTCTTTATCTTCATTTTCAAAATGATTCATCGTGATCAATCAGTATATGAGCTAAATTTTAAATTTTGAAAGAAGAGAAACGCATCTTAAACCTATGGAACACTGTGTTAAACTATTTTTAGATCCTTTTATTTTTTAATTAAGAAGTATGTTCCTCCACAAAGGTCCTAAGTCCCCGCCCCCGAAAAAAATAATCACTCCTTAGTAAGTTAAAATATTATTATTTTAGGGTAAAACTCAGAAAATAAAATCTGCTAGACACTTATAAACACTATTGAAAAATTTGTGTCATAACAAAATAAACTCACACTTTGTCTTTCTCTAAATCCGAGACTAACAATTTGATATTTTTCACAAAATAAAATAAAATTAATTGTTCTCTTCTGATAAACCATGTATAGTTTAAATATTCAAAATGATTATATTACATTCTGCTAGAAATCCTTCTTGCTTTTTAAGGCACGATCATGATTTTTCAAATGTTATTTATGTAAGGGCAAATTAGCTTATGAATTCTAAAAATAGAAAGGTTTATTAGAAGGGTATTTACGGTATTACAGATTGAGGTATGATATGCCGCGATAATAAGTGTTTAGTTTATATTAAATTAAACTTGTTACAGTCGAACTTCGATAACTCGACTTCCTATAAGTCGAATAATCCGCTAACTCGAAATTTTAATCAAGGCCCGAATCATTCCTATACTTTTCTTTAAAAAACTGTCTCGATAACTCGAAGTGAACATCTTCTAAGTCGAAGTTTTTGTGATAGACTTCCCCGGTAAAAACACAATTCAGTTCAAAACCGAATGCCAGTCCACTCATGTCTTCCTTCTGTGAAATGCAATGGCATCCACTTACGTCACACATTCTTGGAATGCCCTTCACCCCCCTCCCCTCCATTGTCCGAGAGGGTAAACAGATAAGAGATTGTGGATGAAGGGGAGGTTGGAGTGAGACTGAACAAAGACTCCAAGGTGGTCACTGTCTTGGGGGAGGGTTCACTTTGGAGAATCTAGAACACCTGTTTTGTGAGGGGGAAATTCTGTCCTTCCCGGCCGCGTGTAGAAAAGTTGCACATTCCTGATAAGGATTCCCAGCTGGACGCTCTTCTTTCTCTGACTCCGTGACGCTGCAGTTGCGTTCTTTGAATTGCGCTTGTTGAATTAATCAGCATTTTGTATCCATAATGGCTAAGCGGAAATTGATCACGCTTACTTTAGATCAAAAAGCAAACCTTATTTTGGAGATTGAAAAAAATCCTCAGTTGAAAAAGAAAGATGTGGCTGCTAAGTATGGCATACCTCCAAACACTTTATCTACGATTTTGAAAGATAAACAAAAGATTTTGAGCCGCCATGAATCGGGTGCCGACTCTTCGAGCAAACGCGCAAAAAAGTGTGCTTTTCCTGACGTCGAAGCAGCACTCCTGAAATGGTTCGAGACACACCGAAGCAAGAACATTCCCCTGAGCGGAGTGTTACTGAAAGAAAAAGCCACGGACTTCGCTCACCTGCTGAACGTCGATGGATTCAATGCCAGTACAGGATGGCTGGACAAGTTCAAAGCCAGGAACAAGATCGTGTTCCGCACCCTACACGGACAAGCAAAGGATGTTTCAGATGAAACATGCGAGAACTGGAGGAAGAGTTTGCCACAGCTTCTACAGTCATATGAACCCAAAGATGTTTTCAACCTAGATGAAACCGGACTCTTTTTTAAATGCATGCCGAACAAGACAATGATGTATCGCAATGAGAAATGCTCTGGTGGAAAGCTCAGCAAAGAACGATTGACAATTCTGGTAGGGGCAAACGCCAATGGGAGTGAAAAACTGCCTTTGATGGTCATCGGCAAGACAAAGAAGCCCCGGTGCTTAAAGAATGTAAAATCACTGCCCGTGGAGTACCATGCAAATAAAAAAGCTTGGATGACATTGAACTTGTTCGAGATGTACATACGGAAACTGGATTCAAAGTTTTTCAACCAAAACAGAAAAGTGTTGCTCTTCGTGGACAACTGTACTGCTCACGGTGATATCACAAACTTGTCCGCGATTAAGTTGCTCTTCCTGCCGGCCAACACAACGGCAAAACTTCAACCTGCAGATCAAGGCCTCATTAAGTGCCTGAAGCATGCCTATCGAAAACGCTTAGTGCGCCAATCCATCGAGGATGTGGAGAATGGCGTAGAGCACAAAATCAATGTGCTAGATGCCATGCGCCTCATTTCGCACTCCTGGGAGAGTGATGTTTCTCAAACGGTGATCGAGAACTGTTTCAAGAGCTGTGGTTTCTTCAGTGCAAATGACAGTGAAGCGAAAGACGACAATTGGGATCCCTTTGAAGGCATGGGTGATATGGACTGGGAAAAAGATTTCATGTGCATCGATGACAATATTGCAACGTCAGAACCCTTGTCTGACGAGGCAATAGTGAATGCAGTTTGCGGAGAGCCCGAAGGAGATGAGGACGAAGAAGAGGCTGAAATCCCCCCTCCTCCAACAAGCAAGCAAGCGCAGGACGCTGTTCACATCTTACAACAATACCTGGAGAACACCGAAGGCACAGACAACACCCTATTTAACTGTGTTCAAAAATTAGGTGACTTTGTGAATGCCAACAACCTTAAAAAATGCAAACAACAAAAAATAACTGTTTTTTTCAAATGAGATTTACACGGTATGTATACTAATTAATATGTAATGAGGCCAAATTTTGTGAGTTTTAATAAATCTTTTGACCCCATTCTCCTCTTGTTGTTTACATAGGCTATTAAAAAATTGAAATGCGTACAACTATAGTATTATGGCACATATCAAGCCATTTAAACCATGTCGACCCATTTTAAGTGCCAGTAGAGAGGAATGGGAGGTAACTTCGATAACTCGAACTTCGGATAAGTCGAATATTTTTGAGGGTCCCTGGGACTTCGAGTTATCGAAGTTCGACTGTATTACTTTTTTAAAAATATTTTATATAAAAAATTACATATTCTTTCTTAAAAATTTGTCAAATCCAAATTACAGTTACCTACATTTTCTTATATTATTACATACATTTTAATTTCTTGTACCATTTTCATAAACGCACACAGAAAAAAAGTGTTACAAGTTTACTACCCATATTCTTATCTATGGTAGATTACTTTCTAAAGAAAAGTGCTAACGTACACCAGCTAACTGACTTCTTTTATCTACGATGAAATCTGCAAATCAGCACAAATTAACATCAAGCAAATAGATCAACCTAAAAGCAATTCCGTGTTTAAAATATAATTAAATGTTAAACTGTTTCCCCACACTAAGTTAGAATTTCGCATAAATGAGTGTTAAAAGAAAGAAAACGAATTTAAAATTTTCTTGACGTATCTAATGGCTCTTAAAATATGTGCTTAAAAGTTAAATAGGCAACATTTTTGCATAATATTGGAAAGAAGTTCTAATATGTATTATGTACCACATTAATCATTTTTTTTTTTCAGCTAAAAAATATTTTGAATTTCACCTAGAAAATATAACTTCATATATGTAACGCGATTACTTAATATGTATTATACAGAAAATTACACGATAATTGGACTCGCGTTCTTTTAAAAGGTCTTGCTTGATACGGTTTCTCTGTTCAAATCACATAAAATTGCGTTCTCTTCTTGATTATTATCAAAACTGTATGCAATTGCAACTTTAGCTTATGAATTCTAAAATTAGAAGTGGTTTTGTAGAAGGAGTAGTTTATATTTCGATATTATAGATCGATGCATAACATGCCGTAATAACAAGTGATTAGTTTATATTAAATTTAACGTGTGTTCGTTATTTTTTTATATACTTAATCTTAAAATTTACATATTCATTCTTTAAAAGATTTACCAGAGCGAACTTACAGCTACTTATATTTTCTTATGTTATTATATACATTTTAATTAATGTTCTAATTTTCATAATCGCACACAGAAAAGAAAATATTACAAGTTTACTCCCCATATTTTAATATATACTAGATTCCTTTCTAAAGAAAAGTGCGAACATATGCCACAGCTTACTGACTTCAGTTCTCTAAGATGAAATCAGCAAATAAACACAAATGAATATCTAAGCAAACTTTTTTCTACACTAAGCTAGAACTTTGCATAAATGAGTTTTAAAAAGAAGGAATTTTAAATTATCATAGCGTATCTAACGGCTCTTGAAATGTATGTACAAAAGTTTAATAGAAAAATTTTTATTGCTTAATTAATTTTGGAAGGAAGCTCTAACGTATACTATGCAGTATATCAATCATTTCTTTCAGCTAAAGATAGTTTGAATTTCGCCTAGAAAATGTAATTTTAAATTTTAAACGCAACGTTTTTACTAAACTCTAAAATGTATTATATAGAAAATTTCATAATAAGGGGACGTGTATTTTCTAAAAAAGGTGTAGTTTTAAATGGTTTTTCTGTTCAAATCGCATAAAGTTAAGTTCTCTTATGGATTACTATCACATCTTTTGATAGTAATCAAAAGTTAGAAAATATATTTAATTTATCAAGACACTCTGAAATATAATTGTAGAATTAGAAATTCAAAAGCAAAAATTCCAAATAGCATTTTTTTATGTGTGTGCGAGCGACATCTATCGTAGTTTCTGGAAGAATTTCTATTTGTATTCCCCTCACATAATCCCTTTCCCCATGTCTTGAACAGTCTCCGCTCAGTGGCATAGTCATAAAGCTCCGTTCCCGTAAGAACAGAAAAAGGAAAGCAGTACAGGCTTGGCCAGTCCATGGAAGGGCGAACGCCTCTCTCCGCTTTACTGCTGTGGGACCGTGTACACTAATGGACACTGGTGCACGTAAAATACGTTCGTGGCTCGCATGTCCTCCGTGCTCGTACGATAATTCTGGGGTTGCTGATTTCAGATGCCAGGTCTCTCATCGAAAAATGGTTCAAAATGCTAACTCATATGCGCCTTATAAAGAATTTGCGCTGAGCAGTTCCATATATAAAGAGCTCAGAGTAGGGGTGTTTCCATTCTGACCACTTTGCATATATAATCGAATTTGATGTGCTTGTACGTGTAAATCTCTGTTCACAGAAACTGTTAAGTAATTTCTTCCCTTTCTAGAAGTGAATATATTGTTCAAAAAATACAGCCTATCGTGCATCAAGTTTTAATACACGGACAGAACGAAATGATAGCTGAGTTGGTGATTTCACGTTCATTTCAACCCGACTCCATAAATAAAATCAGGGCATCTTGATGTTTAAGTAAAGGCATTATAAATAAGTTTCCCTGTTAATTGAAACGGCTTTTAAATTTAGTAAATAATTATTTCTAATTTCTGGTTGTTAAATTTTACTAATTAAAATTTTAGAAACATATTTGTTAAAATGTTATTCGTTTTAATTTAGAGCGCGCAAAAAGCTTATTATTCTTTATTAAAATCCACAGTATACCTCTATACTAATGAAAAATCTTATTCCCCAATATATTTTACCTGTTTTTATTACATTTTAAAATATTGATCTTCCTCCTTCACCTCCATTCCAATAATTTTCAGCTAATGGATCTTCTTGTTAAAATTTATGCATAAGTGTAACGTACAAATGCTCGTCTTTAAAATTCCTTATTTCAAATGTGTGTTCGGACGACACCAGGAATCAGAATTGTGCAATTTTGTGATTCACATGTTGGACAAAAATTTTTTTTCTAATGCATTAAAAAAATCATTCCAAAGAGCCACAAAGGAGAAATACCTTTTAAAATATATCCATGGCTGCGCTTTTCTGATTATGTTCAATCATGTCTTCTTCATGTATTTCTTAACGGCAGCGGCAGATGTTTTTTAGAAGAAACAGATTTGTTTCATTTGAATTTAGCTCGACTCGACAATTTATATAAATGTAGTTTGAATATAATATAAACATTCAACTAATTTAAAAAAATGGCTTGAAACACTTTTTAATCAAATTACTTGGGGAAAACCCACACAAAATTCTAAACACCCTCATCTAAATAACATTTTTAAGAAACTGAATGTTAAATGTGCAACTGAAAAAGCAAATAATGTTGTTTACAAAAATGTAGTGAAAGTTTGAAATAGCAGAAGTCTCGAAGAAAATTACTCGAAATTCTATGATCACTCATCTAGATCGCCCGCGCAACAATATGAAAAGCAATCCATGAGTTCAATTCGAGTCCAGAGCACGATAGAGGAAAATTCCGGGACCACCTGGGATTTCTCTCAAGGATCCGTCAGTCCCTCCAGTATTTCCCTCTTCAGTCAAGTCAGTTAAGTGATGGAAGAACAGTGCATGCTTAGATGAAATGTGGGTGTCAACCCTAAATCCCTCGACGAACGGACTTCAACGGAAGGGTTGCTCGACTATCTGACAGAGTTGGTTCTGGTTCAGGGTAGCCAAGTAAGTCCTGGTTCGTTTCTTGTGCGCCTGGGTCGTTTCATGTGGTCATAGTAGGGAATTTCTGCAACGATCTCGTTTGGCAGATTGTGTAAGTTGTTGTAAAAATTGTACGTGATGTCATAGAGGTGCTTTCGCATCGTTCATACATTTAGGTCGTTTTGAATGTTTGTGTTTGACACGAAGTGGTGCCATTGCGGATTTTCGTAGGATGGCGCTCTTCTTGGATTCGAGTTTGTCAACGTTGGACTTCGAGGAGCATGCCCAGACACGGGCAGCATAAGTGGCAGTGGGTCGGACAAATGTTTTCAAAAGTAAAGTCTTGTTGGCATGACCAATATGAGTGTTAAAGAAGAGAGGCCGGAGTCTTTCAAAGCCGGCTTTCATCTTGTGAGTAAATGTTTTAATATGGTGATGCCAGGATAGAGTTTTATCAATTCTGACGCCGAGATAGACAATTCTGGAACTCCAGTCGATAGGGGTGTCGAGCACATGGAAGCCAGAGGTGGGGTTTCGATGTGTGAAGCTGAGGGTCTGACATTTTGAGGCATAAAGTTTTATTCTCCATCATCTCATCCAGTCGACAATTAGGTGAATATGGTAATGCATGTTTTTGGCCAGTGTGTGGGTGTGATGATCATGACCGATAATTGCGGAATCATCCGCAAAAGAGCGATTGAGCTATTGTGTAAACGGGGTATGTCATTGATGTATAAGTTGAAGGAGTGGGCCCCAAAATCGAGCCCAGAGGGACGCCACTGTGAATGAGATTGGTTTCATTCACTCTTACAACAAAGCACCTGTGGGGAAGGTAACTGCAGATTAAGTGGAGGATGGTATAATGAGAGTTGATCCACAGTTACCCATAGGGCTTTATACAGTATTTAAATAAACAAACACCAAGTGTTTATTTCTGGTCGCAAAAGTTTTCTAATTAAATTTCTAAAATTCCTTTTTCTTAAAATGCCATTCAAAATCGTTTACAACAAAAACAAGAAATATAAATCATGCCAAACGCATCGATTATAAAACACTTTCCAACATATCAGTGTTATTAAATATATTTTCTTTAAATCTGGCGAGATTTCGGAGATAATATAATGTTGTATTATTACTATGAATGCAGTTTTATAAGACCCTGTAATATATTTTTTTATCGTTTAACTGAAGAATATAAAAATTTCATACTCATTGTCTTGTGCTAGAAATGTATTAGTGTCCCTCAAATGCCACAGTTTTGTGAGGTATTGGAATTCTTTTCAGTGTTTCTGTAGAAGAACTATTAATAATACAGACAATATTTTCAATTGATAGCTTTATTCTGAGAGCCTTAATAATCTGCATACATACTTTGTTTTCTTTGAAAAAAACCGAAAATATCTCTAAAATACGTTTTCAAGAATGACTGCCCATAGAGTGCGGGATATTAGATGTTTTTGTTTTCTCCTGCAAACGAACTAAATGCTACTTACACTATTTTCAATAGGGTACATGCAGTGGCGTAGCCAAAAATGTTTCATGAGGGGGGGGGTTACGACTAGTGTAACTCACATATGTATATGCGCGTGTGAGAAGTGAGTAAAGAATATGCATTATTTATGACAAAAATTTCCTCATGGGGGAGGATTGTGACCCCCCCTGAACCCCCCTTGGCTACGCCACTGGTTGCATAATACTGTACATAGAAAAGGATAAATTTCTCACATATCAATGTATATTTACGGCAGTTAGAACACTGGAGGGGTGGACAACAGAACGAACCTCAAACTTGTTGGTAAGTTAAAATATAAATATTCACTTTATATAGCACAACGATATCGGACGAACACGCAGAGTGAGAAATTTAGTCTTTGAAGGGTGTCTAAAATTATTCTTCCACGCGCTAAAATCTAATCAATTTTGTTTAATTTCAAATAGAAGAATATCTCTAAAACTAGAAGTCAAAGACCGTTGCGAAGCAATTGCAACGGGTGCTGGAAAAAATAACGTTTAATGAAAGCATGTCTACACTCAATATATTTCATCTTCGTCCACCTTAAGTGGATAACTTCGTATTCAATTTTTATTACATATATATACCCAAATCGAATTTCATGCACTTCTGGTAACGTGCGGAAACTTTTCGTATTTGAAAGATTTCGTTTTGAAGTGAACATCCGGAGGAAATCATTTTATTAAGGAATGAAATAAATAAATCCTAACTAATATTATAAATGCAAAAGTGAGTTTGTTTGTTTGTTTGTTTGTTTATGACACTTTCACGCCTAAACCGCTGAATCGATTAGGATGCATTTCGGTTTAGATATAGATGGGACCCTGGAGTTAGTTATAGGCTACTTAGAATTTAAATTTTTAATTACTTTTTTAATTATTAATTAAAAACCGTCTTTACGTTGCCATGCTTGGCGAGTTTCGCCCGTATCATATAATTCATGTTTTGAGCTAATAAGAATGCTATTACTTCAATAAAGAAGCACGTGCATCTGAAAAACATTAAATCATACGGAAATTATGCCAGTTTTATGCCAAATATATCTATCTCTAATAATAAAAATGAAAGTTCTCCACAGAAATCTACAGAAAGCAGAGCTTTGAAAATTTGAGCATGCATGGACCCATGACTTCGGTAAAGTGTACCTGAGGCTCGGAAATTTTAATTACTTTTCTAACAATTTATTAAAAACCGTTTTATGGCCCGCACAAAATGATTTATACTTTTTAAATAAAGCAGAAATTCTATTTGCAAAATCACATGCATTTTAAAAACATAAATAAGTATGGAAATTATGTTGATTTTACGCCAAATTAAAAAGCAGAAATAAAGAAAAGTGTACTTACGTATTATCCCGGCGGTCCGCCAAAACGAGCGATTTTTTGCCGAGATAAATGCCGGGCACATGAAATTATTAATGGTTTTGAATACGATTGGCAACAGTTTGGCAACTCATTTGACGAAAAAACGGTTTGGCGGGAATGACTGCCGGGATAATAGGTAAATACCAAGAAAAGTCCAGATGTGTTTCACTAACTAAAGTTCGTAAATTTCCAAATCGTGCAAATAATATAAATGTGTACGTTTATGTGTTTGGATGTTTTTGACTGAATCACGCAAAAATGGTTAGAAAAATTTGTAATTAAGATAGCTTATGCCCTGGATTAACATACAGGCAACCTTTAAAGCATATAGCATAAATAATTCTTTTACAAAGACACTCAGAATAATGCTAATGCATTGCGCTCTATGGAAATTTTGTAGCAACTAAACCGATTTTAAAACTTTCTTCACTGATTGAAAGTCCTAGGCATATGTGGTCCTAGGCGTATATGGAGAATTCCTCTGTGTGGAATTTTCTAAGGGATCCTAGCCCGTATTTTCGCGAGGTTTTTGAAAAAAACACGGAAAACTGCGAGCGGCTAGGTCGACAGGCGCGACCGGTGTTTGAACCTGGCACCTCCCGCCTTCCAGGTTTGAGAGCAGACCCTCTCAGATACTGGGGGGGACCCTGAGTGTTATAGGCTACCTTTTATGCATATATCACAAATAGTTCTTTTACAGGGATACTCATAAGAATTACATTACGCTCTATGTGTATCTCCGTAAGTACGGAACCGATTCCAAAACTTTTTTCTCTGATAGTAAGCTACACTATTCTTGAGTATTATAGGCTAAAATTAATGCATGTAGCGCAAATAGTTCCTTTACAGGAACACTCAAAATAATTCTAATACATTACGCTCTATGGGTATCTCTGTAACTATAGAACCGATTCTAAAACTTTTTCGCTAATAGAAAGCTGCACTATTCCTGATTAACATAGGCTAAAATTCATGCATATAGCATAAATATTTCTTTTACAAGAACACTCAAAATAGTTCGCAAATACTGTCGTAACTGTCTCTATTCGCCAAATGCCTGAAAAAAATCTAAATTTAGTAATTTTACGTACTCTGTTATTTTAAGTGAAGTATACTACCATGCATTATACTTCATTTAAAATAAGTAAAAAGCAAATAATATTTAAATGCTGTTTCTTTAGTTGCAAACATATTTGTTATTCACACATGCTTCGTTTCTCTCGGGACCTAATTCTAAAGCCGACGCGGACGAAGTCGCAGGTAGCCGCTAGTAAACTTATAAATCTGGAAAAAGCTGTTCAGTGTGACGTTAAAATGAAGTCATTTTCATTTGCAATAGATAATTTTGTTACGCAAATGATTTACTTTTTTGACTCTTTTCATAACATGTTGCTGAAAATAGCAAAAAATTGCTTAAAAATAAGGGTACGGGTGGATTTTCAGATTTTTAAAGTGGCGCAGATTGTTTTCTATATTTTTATTTATGAAAATTTTCAAGCGGCTCGTACAAACGGTGTAGAAATTATTAGGCTTTTTGGCCTTGACATTGCAATGTTTTGCAGTAATGGCGGAAAAAGTTTTATCCTGAAGTCAGGGATCAGCGCAACTATATAGTAAGGATGATACGCTTTAAAGAAAAACTTCCCATTGAGCGCAATGTATGGGGAATATTTTGAGTGCTATAAATGCTACTAGACCATTTTTAATAGGGTAACATGGTACTGTACATACGAATAACATATTTAAATTTCGTCGAAATCGATGCATATTTACGGGAGCACGGCCGGACGAACAGACAGACAAACCGAAATCATAAACACTTTTAAACCTTGTTGGAAAGTGTTTTAAAAGAAAGAAAGAAAATGTTATTACTTTCATGCTCAAACAGTCTCTATATAATTTTGTCAGCAGCCACTGCTGTTTTCTAGAGGAAGCAGATACCTTTTAAGTGCATTTAATTCGAAATACAAATGGACATCCCAATGTCGTGTAGATTTGTCTTTGGTAGAGGAATACCGTTTGCTCGCTTCAAGGGAGTAACCTAAATCACTCTTCAATGTGCGTAATTTTTAGCGATACTCTGTTTATTTATTTACATGTGAGTTTATGTTTAAACATGCATTCCTGTTTGCTTTATGAAAATTTAACGTTGATTAAGTCTGTGATTGTCACTAGCAGTGGCAAATCCAGATTAAAAAAAAAAAAAATTCCTGTTTTTGGGTGAGAAGGAGGAACAAAATATTTTTTCCCCTTTATTCATCGCAGGGCTACGAGTTTGCGCTGTAGAAGACTGACTTATTTTGAAAATTTAAATGAACTTATTTTAAAATAAATCAGTCTTTGCTTTCGCCAGTCTTTAATTGCAAACTTAGATTGCCTAGGGAAAAACAACTTGACCCTGTGCCCCGCGCTCTGTATTTGCCGGAGAATGGTCGGTAGAGCTCTCATCTAAAATCTCCTCGTTAGATATTTAAAGAATGCTACCTCCCTTTTTACGAATTTCGTCTGAAAGGAATTCACCGCAGGCAGTGGTTAAAATCGTAATCTGCTTGAGATTTTTTTTTATGACAGCACTAACTGCTCAAACCTTAGAGGTACAAATTAAACATAAGGTAGGCCATGCCTTGTTTTGGCTGAGACAAAAGTTACGGGGAATAAGGAACAGCTTCGGACTGACACAGCGTCCCAATCCCGTTGCACCGGTATTTCTTCGCTTCGGAGATGGAGATTTTATCAAGCTTAAACTACTTCCAGGCAGTCAGCTTCAAGGAAGAGGGTTGAATCGTCCACTCGTGACAGCTCGTGACTGTTGGAACAGCCAAAAGAAAAGAATGGCCTATGTAGTTTTTACTTTATACGTGCTTGTTCAAACATATCAAGAATGTCCTTTGAGGTGCACGTGCGTCCCCTAATAGGTATATTCCAGCAACCATGAAAGCGTCATCCTCCGATAAGAAGGGGAAGAATTGTTCTTTGCTTTCGGTGCGGCTCAGCAATTGTACGGAGAGCCCTTAGACAGGGCTTGACAGCCAGAGGGTTTTAATTACATTGCCCCATAACATATTTTTGTGTATAACACAGCAGCAAAACGGTAATACGAGGTTATTTTTTTTATTCATAAAAAGAACCATACTTTCTAAATTTCGCTCGTTGAAAATTCGTCAAATTTCACTACTTTCTTAAAAAACGAGAGCGACAATAGTAAAGAGCTTTAAGATTAATGATGCAGTGTTAAAATTTTACTTTATCTACGCACAAAGACCACAACAGCGATTTAAATGTAACTGTTACGATTAGCAAGCAAATATGCCCAAAACTTTAACAAGTTATTGTAAAATTTTAACAAAATCATTATGCATCTACAAATTAAATACAGTGCATATATATATTGATTGAATAGATTAAAAAAACTGAAATTCTTCCAGCCGAGTGCGTAAAAATAAAATCTGGAAGAATTTCAGATTTAACTGCCTATATCATTACAGTCGAACAGAATTTCATTTTTTGTCACTGTAATGACAAAATTGTAACTCAATCTCATAAAAGAAAGACAGAATTCCGAAACAACTGGAATGCTAAAAGGAGCGATGGTGAAGTGCAGAATATTACCATAATATACTAAAGATGGCTGAACCTGGAATACAATGAAATGTCGTCTCATGGTGCGGCGAATATTAAAATCTTCAAGTGGCCCTCTATGCAAGAATTAATGACTACTCTTCCTCCCATATTAACATTTCTTTCTCCCAGCAGGTTTCAATACCTTGCGTATATAATACCCCGTAAATATCGGCCTGATTCCACTGACGAAATCAGGATATCTTGACTGTAGCTGTTTTACAACTGTTTGTCCGAACCTGAAATGGTTTTTTATATATACAGAAAAACTAAGATTTAATTTCTGGTTCTTAAATTTAACTGGATAAATTTTTAGATACCTATTTGTAAAATTATTATTAATTTAGAGCACAGAAAATATCAGACAAATCATGATTGAAAAACCAAAGTAAATCTCAATGAACAGTTAAAAAAATTACTCTCAAAAATATTTTATCATGTTTTGTTTTGAAATGTTTTCCTTCCTCCTTCCCTTTCTTTTCAATAAGTTTTCAGTAATTACGGCTTATGATCCAAATTTATGCATAAGTGCAAGGCTTTTAAGGAAAGTTTGTCTTTAAAACTACCTGTTTCAAAGCTGTGCTCAACCACCATCAAAAACGTGTGAAATTTTGTTCAACATCTATATTTTATTTTAAAAGATAAAAAAAAAAGATTCTTATCTAACAACAGCGGCAAAGAAGAAATAATATTTAAAACATGGATGCACATAAGTAATTACTTTCAATCTCCAATCTTCTTCATGCATTTTTTAACAGCAGCGATTTCTCTTTTTTAGAGGAAGTAGATTTTTTAAAATTGCATTCGACTCGACTTGACATATTATGCCAATGTATCTTGTATATACTATGAACTTTCAACTAATCAGTAATCAGCTTCAAAAAGTATGTTTTTAATAAATTACTAGGCAAGAACCCACACGAAATTCTCAACACGCTCATGTAAACATTATGAAAACTTCCTAACAGCAAAGTGATTTTGGAAAACATTAATGAAATACAATAAACGGGAACAAAGAGATCATCACAGACCTTCCAAATATCTCATGCCATCGACAATTTTAGCTCGACTCAAAAAGTTCAAGTCAAGATATTTTCAAGCGATTAATGGACTTTAAAATGACACGACAGCATGACAAAATTTTTATTTCATGGAACACCGAGGCCGCTGAAGGCTACATTTCCAGTTTCTTAGTTACAATCTTTTTTCGTTCAAACATTAAATAAATTGGGACTCTACGTAGCGTGGTCACGTCAATAATTTTTTTTTTACAATGTTAATAACAAAATAGCAATATGAACATAGATTAAAAATAAGATGACAATACTAATGATTGGTTGTGAACAATTTTTAAATACAAAATATTAAGTAGAATAGTGGCTGCGAAGTTCCTACTTGGTATCTAACAGTAAGACCGCCTTGTGTCTTTTACAGTTTACTTCTTCTCGGAAATCCTAATCTGGCAGCTCACACAATAGTTCTTTCGGTACATTACCGAGATTGGTGAAGAAATGTTCACCAATCTGATGGGCAATTTTTCTAAATTAAGGTATGCCGAGATCGCGTCGAGTAACAGTATTAGGCACTGAGGTACCTGTGCCCATACCGTATTAGGAGGACAATTGCGTTGTGTTATCATGATAATATACCTAGATTGGTTTTTGCGGTATACCCTCAGATTTGGATGGCGTAAAAATGGCACATGACTCACTGACCGAAGAATGGTAGTCTTGAAGCGCCGATGGGGATTCCGCTCTATCTCAAGTGAGGTGAGTAGGTAATCTTGTTGTAAATTTGTCATATGGTAGGGATATGCGGCACTTAACTGCTAAACAGTGCATAATTTAAGAAATACCAAGTTTTATTTTCTGGTGGCTAAAACTTTCTGTTTAAATTTCTTAGATTCCGTTTGCAGAAACAAGATTTCACGTAAAAATGCAACACTTTTTTTTTGTCTGCGCCAGAGGTTCCCAAACTGTGCTCGCGCTAGGTCCACGGCCCTAGGGTGCCGCGGACCTAGTGAAGAAAAGGGTTTTGGTGAAAAATAGTCAAATAATTTCCTCTGAACCGGTATCTCTCAAAAAAGTTAGCCAAGCCAGTGACCAAGTTTGCGAAAAAAAAAAAAAAAAAAAAAAAAACATTTGAGTCAAGTTCGAGACAGTTCAGTGTCCAGTAGCCTCTCTTTTACAGGAACTCCCTGAAATGGGAGAGGGGTGTCAAAATTTTATATTCCTTTCCCAAGAGAGTACTTTCTTGATAGTTAGCCCTACAAACAACATAAAGTAATAAGAAGTAATAAAAAACGCAAACAAACTGTTTCATTGGAACCTAATTGCTTTAAAGGTAACCTGCTGCGGAAGTTTTCAGCCTGAGAAGGATTCCGCGAAATGGTTTTAGCCTGACAAGTGAGCCGTTGTGAACAGTTTGGAAACCCTTGGTCTACGCGATCTTGCCGTCAAGTTTTGCAGATATGAACTGTCACGGTATTTTCAAATGTGTTTCTCAAATAACGTGGAGGGGGGCGTTATTAAAATGTTGAAATTCGCTTAAAGTTTGAAATTTTCGATAAATAATCGCTAAATTTGGTGCCATAACGCGACTATTTCTTATAAATATATTTTGAGTATAGTTAGTTAGAAAACGCATGGAGAACCTTGTGAAATAGGTTTAGTAGGCAATTTTAATATTTTAATTCCGAAGAAGTTTTTTATAGAACAGAGAGGGCAAATACGGTATATTTATATATTATGATACATTTTCCAAATGGCATTTATAAATGTGAAGTATAATTTGAGTAATCCTGGCGAAAATCGTTAAACAGTTTTGGTATGCGATTTTAATATAGATTTCTATTCCGAAGAAGTATTTTATGGAACAAGAAAGAAAAACGAGGTACACTCATGGATTATGATCACCATTTCAAACAGTATTTAAAATGTTCTACGTGATATAGTTGGCATATGCGTATAGTTCGAATATGCCTGGCGGAGATCATATAACAGTTTCAGTAGGCGATTTTAAGATAGATTTCGATTCCAAGGATGTGTTTTATGGTATATGAAAGAGTTGATTCTTATTTTAACGCCCCCACTCTCGTCAACCTAAAAAATCAAGCACTTTGGCGATCTTTGCAGTCATGGGTCTCTCGGAATTATGCACAATTTTGAACGCGCCCAAAAGAACTAGATGAAAACTAAAGTGAAAAAATGAGCGATAAACGCAGCTGTTAAGGGATTTGTAGACACTTAATTTATAAAAACTACATTAATTATCAACCCAAAATAAATAAAAATGTAAGGGAATGCTAGACTTACATGTTGTTCCATATCGTCATTTTAATTCTAAATTACGATTGTCACATGAATACAAAAAATAGTCTTGGTAACTCCATATGTTTAATTATCGCCACCTCGGCGAGAGTCGGGGCGTTAAAGTAGAAACCAACCCGAGAAAGCAAACACGGCACACTCATGGATTAGGTCGACATTCGTAACAATTTTTAAAACGGTGAAGTATAGTTGTAAGATACACGTTTATTATAATTAAAGTTCAACTTTAAAATGATCAGGAAAGGAAAATTACTTGACTAAATGTTATCAAACTTGGTAATTGTGTACAGGCGGTCATGGAATTTACTATCCGCGAAAAAAGTTCAAAAATTCAGCACCAGTGGCAAGGACATACATAAGGGTGGGGGGGGCGGGGTCCAGAGGTCTGACATCCTCCTCCCATGAAAAAAAAATGGAGGAGGGGGGGGTCCAAGTGGTAAAAAAGGTTGTATTTAACTCAAAACGTCACTATATTACTATCATTTTAGTAACAAAAATCAAAGTTACGGTTAGGGGAGGGGGTCAGACCACTAAAACCCCCCGCTCCCAAATAAGTCCTGACCCCTGGTGTTGAAGTATTGAAATTTTTTCCGCGGATAATAAATTTCATGACCACCTTTACACAATTACCAAGCATTTGGTCCAGTGATTTTCATTTCCTGATCGTTTTAAAGTGAAACTTTAATTATAATCTCCCAGCACATGGCGAAGATTGTAAAACAGTTTTAGTAGGTTAGTAGGCGATTTTAAGATAGATTTCGATTCTAAAGATGTAATTTATGGAACAGGGAAGAAAAATATGGCACACTCATGAATAATGATGTACTTTCCAATTTAATGGAATAAGGAAGAAAAATAGAGAGGACGCATAAATGATGATACGCTTTTAAAGTACGGCACTTTAGTGCGTATTTAAAATCTGAAAGTGTTTCAGATTTACTTCCTTTAAAAAAAAAAAACAGGAGAATGAGTTGGAAAAAAATACTGCTATGCAATTTATGCGAATATAGACCTCAAGACGATCGTTTCCAATGTTTTACGTAATCAGCAATTTCGACTCGATTCTATAATTCAAATCGAGATATCTTGATCCAGACATTCAATGCTGCAGGCACGGGCAGGTTCAATAGTAATATATTAAATAACAGATACAAAGTCTCGTTTTCTGGCTAAAACTTTTTGATTAAATTCCTAAAATTTCCTTTGTTGCAATGTTATTCATATTCCTTTTGAGTAAATTACTGACACCCACATTCACTGGTTCCAGTCGAAGGTATTAAAGGATGAAATGGTTATAAGAACTGTTATCTCCAACATACGCATGTGACACTCTTAGATTTATGACTGTTACAGTTTCTAGCGCAAGATTCAAGGATGGGTCGTTACATAAGTTTATAGGAGTGAAAAAGTACTTTCCCATATTCCAGAGGAGAAATTTAGCAAATTAAGATGCAAGTAGTAAACGCTCACTGCATGCATGAATAAAAGAACACGGAGAGAAATTATTACCATTATAATAAAAGAAAAAGTTCTTAAAAAATGAGGGAAAATGCACGTTGAAATGAAGAATGCCAAAGTGCAGAGAACACATTAAAAATGTATGAATGATAGCGAATGTTAATTACTTTCCAATTATGATAAAAAAAAGATCATACTAAAATAATGTATAACATTTTAATTTTTTTTAATTATTATATTTATATCACTATACCACATTGCCTCATGCACATATTTCCATTAGAATTGAAACGCTGAAGAAACTTAATTCTTGGGGAGGGGGGGGATTCTTTGTTGCTGAAAAAATGTTCGTACCGCAAGCTGCATGCACGGGCCCACTGAAGGTCAATAAGCGTTTAAATAACATTCAGTTGGATTCTTTGAACATCCATCAAGATTTAAAAATTAGGTTCCGTAAGCGGCAATTAACGATTAAAGAAAGTTCAGTTAGATTCTGTGAAAGTCTTTTAACGTTTAAGAAATGTCCAGGTAGGTTCTCCCGGTTAGGATAAAGTTTCGATTGGAGAAAGCCTCTACCCTTACTGAAGAGACATAGGATAATTTTGATTAAAAAATTAATAGCTGTTCCCGAAATGTTCATAGATTGCTAAATTTTGTAGCACACTCCAAAGCATGTCGTAAAACAGAGAGTCACGATGGCGAATCCTCAGGTAAATGAAAAGATAATTGTATTGTAATTGGTATAATATGATTCAACAGTTAGTGGAACGAAAATTTGCAATGCTTTATCCCCTTTCCCCTCTTCTTCTTTGTTTGTAAGATATAGTGAAGCTCTGGTTAGGAGAGCATTTTTTCCATAATTTCATAGTACTTAATAGCATCGTTTAATCTAGTATTATATTCTTAATCATCGTTAATTCTAGTATTATATTCTTAAAGAAGTAAATCGAATGGAGGCTATGTCTCGAATGGAGGCTAATAAATGATGTGATGCGCCGTTTCATAATTCTTATGGCATTTCCTGCATTTAGGGACTTTTTGAGAAAGTCCCAATCTATGAAAGTGTTTCCTGAAATAATAGTACCCTGTGATGAATCCCACAATGGTCCGTATCTTCAATCATGAACACCTAAGAATTTCAGAAGAAATGTTTGCTGCTGAACTAATGATCATACCTTTAGTGTATTTTGGATCCGACAAAGTGACACCAAATCTTATTTGTCTCCGGATTTTCCCATTTGAGAAGGTCGTCGAATTCGTTCTACGAAAAGGCTTCCGAATCATTAGGATTGGGGGATGATCCCTGATTTGCCAGTTCATTCTACTTTTCATTACCTTTAATTCTTGTATGCATTGTTGCCAGTCTGGCACTCACAAAATTAACTTGTTCTTGGTTTCCAGTTGCCTGAGAAGGTTCCCTCCCCTTTCAGATCACGAATTTCGTAAAATGCTGTCTAATCAAGGCGTATGTTGAAACATTTCACGTGACTAACTTCAGTAGCTTTGTCTAGTCGAAATATTGACGTTTAGAAAAGCGATTTTACATTCCGGAACCCCTAATAGTTCAAGAATAATTTGCTGAAATGCAAGTACATTTGTGAATCGATATTAACGCTTCTCACTCCAATATTAAAACAGAAGGATTATGTCAACAGGATTCAGAAATAAACGCAACATGATTAAATCCACTGTTCGATTTCTAAAAAAAAAAAAAAAAAAACTTTTTTCACAGCCGAAACCTTTATTAAAATGAAGTGACCTACAATTTTCATATTACACATTATTTTCCTCTCGTTCTCTACAAGAAATAATCTCTTGTCTCAACACTCATAGAGCTCGGAGGTAACATTTCGATGCATTTTCAAACAGAAGTTAAAAAGTAATTCATCCAAAATTCTGTTCAAAACGACAAAAAAGGTAAAAGAAAGAAGAAATATTTGTTATCAACCACACTTCTCTAAAATTAAAAATGTTTGTAGAGTGAATTCGCTCAAATTCATTACAAAGTTTTCAATATAAGTTTCTTGTTAAGTGCTGGAACTTTCTGGATAGTAGATTTGTAGAATTAAATGAAAAAGAGGAAAATCGCTTAACGTAGAGCGATAGAAGTTTAATGAGTTACGGCTTAGCTTCTTTTTTTATACAGGTATTCTTTCTTAACGTTTTGATAACTATGCTTTCGTGTTGAAAGTCAAAAAGCTTTTCCGTTATTTTTTCTCTGGAAAATCAAAATTTTAAATAAACTATTTAAATCTTATAAAACTAATTTATAATGTAAATTTAAAATAATGCATTGCTGGTAAATGACCATTGTCTTTTGATTTGGCGATAATAAAGTAGACGGTCAAATATTGCTTCAGTAAAACTAATTTTCCTTCAGTAAAACTAATAACAAAAAATGGCCAAATTTATGAATGTTGGAAAATTTAAATAAAAACATAGTATTATTTGTTATTTATTATTTATAATCGTTATTCCAATTCCTGGTTTTGTTTCAATTTTATGTATTTTCCCAAGTTTCCCAAGTGCAATTATGTAGGTTCCCAAGAAGTTGGAACAATCTTATTTTAAAGAAGTTCTGAAACATCCTGTATATGATTTGTTATAGTAAAGGTTTAGTTTATGCATTAATGGAAATTGTGCAACAATCAAAAACTGGTGTATTTAACTATGGTTAATAAACCAATATATATATATATATATATATATATATATATATACTAGCTGACCCGGCAAACGTTGTTTTGCCATATAAATTATTCCTAGGATTATTTTAGTAGAAAGAAATGACTAACTTATTTTAAGTGCGTGAAGGTGTGGTATATGAGTGGAAGAGGCATGGAGCGCTGTGAACGATGCTGAAATGTAAAAATAACACATTACCAAACATTTATACTTTTAATTCATTGTAATTTATTCTTTATATTTATATATATCGCTAATTACAATAATTTTACTAAAAAATAATATCACTCCCTTAACGGAATAGAGTGAACAATACTTTTTGTTATCCCATCTTTAGCTAAAACAAACTGCATGGTTTGCCCACTCGAGAGCATGCCACGTATAATTGTCCGTGTGAAAAACATGGTGTGCTCAAATCTAAGCCACAAACAGACATAGTTTGGCCTTGAGATTTCTTGATAGTCATTCCATAAAAAATTTTGTCCAAATTAAAGAATAATAAATAAATGAAAATCTGAAACATTTTCAGATTTTAAATACGCACTATAGTGCTATATATTAAAATCGTATCATAATTTATGCGTCGTCCCTATTTTTCTTCCACATGCCATTAAGTTGGAAAGTATATCATTATTCATGACTGTGCTGTATTTTCTTTTCTTGTTCCTAAAACCCATCTTTGGAATCGAAACTTATCTTAAAATCGCTTACTAAAACTATTTTACAATATTCGCGAAGTATATTACAACTGCACTTCATCGTTCTATATATTGTTTCGAATGCCCATCACAAACCATAAGTACCATGTTTGGCTTTCTTGGGTTGATTCCTACTTTAACGCCTCGTCTCTCACCAAAGTGGCGATCATTAAACATATGCAGTTACCATGACGATTTTTTGCATTTATGTGGCAATCGTAATTTAGAATTAAAATGGCGATTTGGAACAACATGTAAGTACAGAATGCCGTTACATTTTTATTTGCTTTGGATTGCCAATTAATGTAGTTGTAATAATTAAGTGTCTTCAAATTCCTTAATTTGTGCGTTTATCGCTAATTTGTTTACTTTAGTTTT
This sequence comes from Cheiracanthium punctorium, assembly GCA_038373885.1. Lineage (NCBI taxonomy): Eukaryota > Metazoa > Arthropoda > Arachnida > Araneae > Cheiracanthiidae > Cheiracanthium > Cheiracanthium punctorium. The sequence goes on from JAWZYV010016442.1 coordinate 30,036, forward strand.
CATCTAGTTCTTTTGGGAGCGCCTAAACGGTACATACGTATTATCCCGGCGGTCACTTCCGCCAAACTACTTTTTCGTCAAATTTGCTGGCAAACTGTTGCCAATCGTATCCCAAACCATCAACAATTTCATGTGCCCGGCATTTATCTTGGTGAAAAACTGCTTGTCTTGGCGGACCGCCGGGATAATACGTAAGTACCGTTGAAACTTGTGCATAACTCCAAGAAACCCATGCCTGCAAAGTTCGCCAAAGTACGGGGATTTTTTAGGTTGATGAGAGTGGGGGCGTTAAAACAGGAATCAACTCTTTGTTGTACCACAAAACACATCTTTGGAATCGAAATCTATCTTAAAATCGCCTACTGAAACTGTTTTACAATCTTCGCAAGGCATATTCTTCCTGTAGGCATATTCCAACTATACAGCAAAGACATTTTAAATGCTGTTTGGAAGGGCATCATAATCCATGAGTGTACCGTGTTTTCTTTTCTTGTTCCATAGAGCACTTCTTCGGAATAGAAATCTATATTAAAATCGCCTAATAAAACTGTTTTACAATATACGCCAGGCGTTTTCTAACTATACTCGAAATATATTCATAATACATTGTCACGTTTTGGCACCACATTCAGAGATCAATTATCAAAAATACAAATCCTTGTGCGACTTTCAACATTTTATTAACGTCTCCCCCCCTCTCCACATTATCTGGCAAACACATTTGAAAACTGACTGGATGCGCTAATGTCTAGACAAAAATCATGATTGAACATAAAATTTTGGGGTGGATCGCCCTTGTGACTTATGGATATGAGACTAGTTAAAATCACATTCGCAGACCTATCGAATATACATATAAAATTTCATTAAAATCGGGTGAGCCGTTTTAGAGGAGTATGGTAACTAACACTGTGACACTAGATATTTATATACTAGCTGCGTACCCGTTCTCCGCACGGTAGGGAACGAAACTTTTTCTTACATGTATAGTTCGAATTGATTCCAGTGATTTGGGATCTAAAAATAAGCAAAACGATTTGACTCTTGGCGTAAAGTTACTCATTAGTTATTTGTAAAGTTAGTATAAGTACTGACCTGAGACTATTGTTAATATTATGACGCAAAAAACTATGTCGGTGTCATTCGCGATTAGAAAAGAAAGGCGTGACGGTTCGCAGTGATAATTCCTAATATTCAAAATGTCTCATTTCTGCATCATACTCTTTTTTAGATTTAAGTTATGCTATTAATAATTTAGATACTACATGATGTGGAGAACCGTTTTATTTTATAATTAAATAGTTGTGTATCCGCTCTTCGCAAGGCAAGAAGAGAACATTTTCCTAAAATGCGATCATAACTACTTGTGACAAAAAAAATCTCCAAGAAAAAAGTTGTGTTACAGTCTTTTTTGTTGAAACTACCGCGGGATACATTAACGCGACGTAGACTAACTTACTATTTTGTTAGCTGTGATGTAGGACGGTTGTTGAAGAATGAATAGAAGGCTTAGTTTCACGAAATATTTATTAATGCGGTATATTCTGCGTTGATCAATATTGCCTTATCATATCTACTTACTATTACTTATACTATCTTTTACTGATACAAATACAATATATTTTCGTTTTGCAACCGTTAATGCTTAATTTAAAGAAACGTTCTAGATATTTGCCACGAATGTAGTCTATTACACTTTGGTGATTCTTTGCAATTTATGCATTAGCATAAACGATAATCATTTCCCTTTATGGTTGCCACTAAATCAGCTCTCCATAAATTTTTACGCATAATTCTTGTCAGATTGGCGTATTTAGCACCAGGGCCCTATTATCGCACGGGAATATCGGGACTTTGCCCAGGGGCCTCCTGCTAGAAATGGCCCCCAAATTCAAATGTTGTTCTTTTTCTATAAAAAAAAATTATGAAAAATAAAACAAATTTTATAGACGGGGGGCCCCAAATTCAACAATGCCCGGGGCCCCCTGTTGGTCATAATCAGGCCCTGTTTAACACCGCAATATATTTCTTGCGATTCGAAAACGTGACCCGTTTAAAATCTCAATTGAAAATAATGCTGGATAATTCACTTGTGAAAAAACAGCATACAATTATTTTTCTGGCAACGTAAAATAAAATATGGAATTATTTCATGCGTGGCGTATGTTTTGCTTGTGAGTCCGTTATTCTGATTGAGTTTTGAAAGGGGTTTTAAACTCGTGACGTCAAAGTGGCGCACATTTCACATGTTTGAAAAAAAATAAATAAAATTATTTAAAAATAACCGAGTTAACTGGCAATTTTAATCATTGTTACTGTCTCCAGGACAACCAAACCGCAAGATATCATACCGAAATTTTAAGCTGCTGCGATTGAAATGAAAATCCTTCTTTACTTAAAAATTCGTAAAAAATCTCCTAATTTATATTTTCCTCTGGTTTTTCTTTTAAAAAAGGCGAAATGTATGCTCCGTCATTTGACAAAATATATCCGTCATAACTAAGAAAGTTATGACGGATAGAATTCAAGATGCAGCAGTTTTAAAAACATTTTGCGAAAGTCAGCGTCAAATTTAATTTTATTTGAAAAATTCCCAAAAATCTGCAAATTATGTAATCAATCCGAACAAACTATTTTTAAAAGAAAATTTTCTCCTCTATCCGATGATGTAAATTTCGTTTTACTGAGAGTGCAATTACCGGCGTTATTACGCATTAAGCGAGAAAAATCGCTAAAAATCGGACAAAACATAAAATAAAACATTTTCTAATTCGAATTTCGAAAAAATCGCTCCTAGGCGTGTTAGAATCTGTCCCAGTGAAGCCGTATGCAAAATTCGATGGGTCTGCGACCAACCGTCTCGGCGCAATGCGATTGAGAGACGCGCGCAAGAAGATCCGTGGTCACAAACTTGCCTACTTACATAAATAGCTACATACAATGTTTACTCTCGGATTTTATTATATAAGATTAGTTATACCCAATTTGAGTTCAATCCAATGTACCGTTTAAACGCTGGCGAACTTTCGAGAATTTCCCCCCATAAGCCATAATGTAAAAGAAATCTTTGTAGAAGCTCAGTAGAAAAACTATAAGTCCTATACACATTAAAATCAGTGTCGGTCTTACGATATTGGTTTATAACATATATACCCAATTTGAGCTTCATCGAATGCCCCGTTTAGGAGCTACCGTGTTCACTCACATACACACAAACACACATCACACACACACACACACACACACATACATACATACATCTCGTAAAAATATCATAAATGAATTCAGAAACCCTCAAAACGTGTAAATACATCAAAATCTCGAAGTCGAATTTTTTCATGATTTCAATACTTTCCTTACATGGTACATGTTCGGAAAGTAAAAAGGATGAAAATCTGAAACACTTTCAGGTTTTAAATACGCACTATAGTGCTATATATTCATGACTGAGCTGTATTTCTTTTCTTGTTTCGTAAAACCCATCTTTGGAATCGAAATCTATCTTAAAATCGCCTACTAAAACTATTTTACAATCTCCGCCAAGTATATTGCAAATATAATTCATCGTTTTATATATTGTTTCGAATGTGCATCATAATCCATGAGTGTACCGGTTTGTCTTTCTTGGGTTGATTCCTACTTTAACGCCTCGACTCTCGCCAAGGTGGCGATCATTAAAAATATGCAATTACCATGACGATTTTTTGTATTCATGAGGCAGTCGTCATTTAGAATTAAAATGGCGATTTGGAACAACATGTAAGTACAGCATGCCGTTACATTTTTATTTATTTTGGATTGCCAATTAATGTAGTTTTAATAATTAAGTGTCTTCAGATTCCTTAACTGGTGCGTTTATAGCTAGTTTGTTTACTCTAGTTATCACCTAGTTCTTTTGGGTGCGTTGAAACGGTACTTACGTATTATCCCGGCGGTCACTTCCGTCAAACTACTTTTACGTAGATTTTAAATACGTTGCCAATCGTCTTCCAAACCATCAACAATTTCATGTGCCCGGCATTTATGTTGGTGAAAAATTGCTTGTCTTGGCGGACCGCCGGGATAATACGTAAGTACTGTTGAAACTTGTGCATAACTCCCGGAGACCCATGACTGCAAAGCTCGCCAAAGTACGGAGATTTTTTAGGTTGGCGAGAGTGGGGGCGTTAAAATAGGAATCAACTCTTTGTTGTACCACAAAACACATCTTTGGAATCGAAATCTATCTTAAAATCGCCTACTGAAACTGTTTTACAATCTTCGCAAGGCATATTCTTCCTGTAGGCATATTCCAACTATACAGCAAAGACATTTTAAATGCTGTTTGGAAGGGCATCATAATCCATGAGTGTACCGTGTTTTCTTTTCTTGGTCCATAGAGCACTTCTTCGGAATAGAAATCTATATTAAAATCGCCTAATAAAACTCTTTTACAATATACGCCAGGCGTTTTCTAACTATACGCGAAATATATTTATAATAAATTGTCACGTTTTGGCACCACATTTAGCGATCAATTATCAAAAATTGCAAACCTTGTGCGACTTTCAACATTTTATTAAGGCCCCCCCTTCCTCTCCACATTATCTGGCAAACACATTTGAAAAGTGACTCGACACGCTAATGTCTACACAGAAATCCTGATTGAAATTAATAGCACTCTGGGGCTAAACATTTTGGGGTGGACCGCCCTTATGACTTAGGGGCATGAGATATAGTTAAAAACCTATTCTCAGACCTATCAAACATACATAGATAATTTCATTAAAATTAGTCGAGTGGTTTCGGGGGAGTTAGGTGACTAACACTGTGACAGGAGAATTTTATAAATTATTTATATATATATATATATATATATATATATATATATATATATATATATATAAAAGCAGGCCCTGGTTGTGTAATAGTTAACGAACCATTCTATTACAACTTGCGTTTAAGATCATGACAACTCATATTTTTCTCAAAATCGTTTCAATGTAATAATAATTTTTTGTAATTTTAGTAACGAAACGAAAGTCATGATCCGAAGTTTGGTAAATCGTATACTTTCATTCAAACCGGCTCTCGACTTCGCATTCCAAGTCGAGGTTTCTTGATTGTTCAAAAAGTATATCAATGTCAGCAGCTCTGGAATAGAGTTTTTACTATTTAAAAGTACAAAGGCTTTTCTTCTGGTTGCTCAAATTTTCTGATTAAATTTTTCGGAGTCATATTTAAGCATATACAAGGTGGTTATAATTAAAATTTCCCTATAAACAGGGTTCTACAGCTAAAACGGGCGCACGGATTGCAATCAAATTCTGCATACAGACAATAGAGCAGATGCTCTCAAGGAATTTAGAAAAAAATATTTAGTTCGAAACATGCCATCTTGGTGGTCCTTTGTTTGAAAAACAGCAAATTTAACCTCGGAAATGGCTAATTCGATATGTACAGACAATTTAAACATTTAATCAATCGTTTTTAACGTTTTTTAACTTATCTAGGTCACCTTAAAGATGATTTTATCATGCAAAGCGCTACCTGGTAGACATTTTTTGAACCAATCTTTTAAAAATGCGTCCTTGAGCGTATCTCGTGTGCAGTCCGCATGCCAAATTTTGTGGTAATCGGCTCACCCTTTTCGGCTGTAGAATGCTGTTTATAGGGAACTTTAATTATGAGCATCCTGTATATTGGTTTTACTGGGTTATGGTCATAGAAACGTTCAACAAAGGGCGAACTATTGCTCCTCCTCTTTAAATTCCTTAGCAACCGTGTAATGACAGCACTAGGTGCTGTGTAATCTCGAATTTAAAATGATAACTCTAATAAAACCTTAAATTATATAAGTATGAAAGTTCTTATTACTAAAATAATAAATGTGTTAATAATTAACATTCATTACATAATAATGATAATACCTAAATTTTACTTTACAACAGTAGCTTAGTAATTTGTTCGTAACGGTTTTACGAAATCCGTAACTGTACATTTCGTTATAACGTTTTAACGAAATTTCGCTATCACAAAGTTCTTTTCCTGTGTCCCTTCAACTGTGCTATAAAAAGAGTTGACTGTACTGAATAAAAGTCCTGAATATTTTGAAATCTTATTTTTGATCATGTATATAAATAAAATTAGACTTTTGTCTGTACATTTCTTGGAATTCAAAAATTTTGCGATTTCTATCCGTTTCAAGTACCCGGGAATCCGATGCGACCCTCAAAAAAAAGTTTGTCTGTCTGTCATTCTGTCGTTCTGTCATTCTGTCCGTGACGCTTTTTTCGTTTAAGCATCACGTAAAAACGACTAAAGCGAATGACATGAAATTAGGTGTCATGATAGGTGGTCACTCAACTTAAAACATAGGAGTCGAATTTTTAAAAAATCTTGATTGGATTTTGAGATTTTGCGAAAATCCTTTCAAACTGCGTAAATTTGTGTTCAAGCATCACGTAAAAACGACTGAAGAGAATCATATGAAATTGGGTGTCATGATAGGTGGTCACTCAACTGAAAAGATAGGCGTCGAATTTTTAAAAAATCTTGATTGGATTTTGAGATTTTGCGAAAATCCTTTCAAACTGCGTAAATTTGTGCTCAAGCATCACGTAAAAACGACTGAAGCGAATGACACGAAATTAGGTGTCATGATAGGTGGTCACTCTACTTAAAACATAGGCGTCGAATTTTAAAAAAAATCTTGATTAGATTTTGAGATTTTGCGAAATTTGTTTCAAACTGCGTAAATTTGTGTTCGCACATCACGTAATAACTGCAAAGGTGAAAAAATGGTATTTTGTGAAATGATAGGTGGTCACCTTAAACTATAAGCATCTAAAAAAACCGATCAGATTTTGGGATTTTGCGAAAATCGTTTCAAACTGAGTAAATTTTTGTTCACGCATTACGTGATAACGACTAAAGCGAATGATATAAAATTTGGTCACATGATAGGTTGTTGCTCAACATAAAGTATAGGTGTCCAATTTTTAAAACATTTTTATTAGATTTTGTGACAATTCTCCCAAAATGCGGTTATATTTCTTCAAGCATGGCGTAATAGCGACTAATACGAAATTTGGTGATATGATAGGTAGTTGCTAATCTTAATTTATAGGTGTTGAATTTGTAAAATACACTCATGTCCATAAATTAAGGATAATGAAGTTCAGGCAAAGAAAGAGAAAGAAGCAAAACAAATTTGACTTATTTGTAAAGTCTATTTATTAAACAAAAAGTAAAGAGCAAAAAAGATGCTATATGTTTGACACAATTAATAAAAATTGCAAGTTTTACTCCCTTGACCAAATTTCAAAAAAGAACCTATTTACAAAAAACACTATAACATGGTTAGTAGGATGGTTAATACGGAGTATGTCTCCCGGACGATGCAATACAGGCCTGACAACGCCTAGGCATGCTGAGTATCAAATGATCAATCTGATCTTGGGGAATATTACACCACTCATCAAGCAATGCACTCCGAAGTTCCGGTAGACAGGTGGGAGGGGGTTGACGGTCTGCAATTCGTCGGCCAAACATATCCCACACATGCTCTATTGGATTCAAGTCCGGTGAGTATGCTGGCCAATGCATACGGGTGATATCCTCCGATTGAAGGCATTCGTCTACAATGTTTGCACGGTGAGGACGGGCGTTGTCATCCATAAACACAAATTCAGCACCCATGGCGCCCCGAAACAAACGTACATGTTGTTCCAGAATGACATCCCGATAGATGTGGCCTGTCATCGTTACACTCTGAACATGCAGGTCAGTTCTGGAACCAAGAATAATTCCTCCCCAAAGGAGCCATCCTGCACCACCGTAACGGTGTCTTTCAATGGTGTTCTCTTGGTGGTAACGGGTACCTGGCGCTCTCCAGATGAATGTCCGGCGAGAATCAGACTCCAAACTAAACCTGGACTCGTCGGAAAACATCACACAAGACCACTGTTGCGGTGTCCACAATGCATGCTCTCTACTCCAGGTTAATCGCAGGCGACAGTGAGTTGCGGTAAGTGGAACACATCTGACAGGCCTACGAGCATATAGACCAATGTGCCCTAAGCGTCTGTACACGGTCTTCCTTGAAACTGTCGTACTGGTAGCTGAAGAGAGCTGACGAGACAGGTCTGATGCTGTACTCTGTCTGTTTCTTTTGGCAGTAACTGCCAAATAGCGGTCCTCATTCGGCGTTGTAACTCGGGGGCGACCTGTGCTATAATGTCTACTCACATTACCATCATCTTGGAATCGTTGTCAAAGCCTGGAGGTGACACTCTGGGCGATTCCAAGTTCCTCGGATACTTCCAGCTGGGTACGTCCACATTCCAGTCGTCCGATAATTCTGCCACGTAAAACATCATCCAAATGCCTCCTTTGTGCCATAACTATGCGGTTTTTGCACTGAAAGGCTTTCACAGCGCTTGTGAACAATTTTACTTCTTTGCCACCATTCCTTATATACCCCTCTCTTACACTCTCGTCATTGTGACGTACCATCCACGCCATCTGGTGGTTTCCTGTAATTTGCATATTCTTCTTCAAGATGTGTATGATCATTCCACAGGTGAAATTTTTATTTTAGAGATCAATTTCTGTGTGATTCTGAATTATCCTTAATTTATGGACATGAGTGTATTTTGATTACATTTTGAGATTTTGCGAAAATCGTTTAAAAATGCTAAAATTTTTGTTCCAGCATCACGAAATAAAGACTGCAGGGAATTAAACGAAATTGGGTGACATGATAGGTTGTCACTCAACTTAAATTCTAGGCTTCCAATTTTTCAAAAATTTTTATTAGATTTTGAGATTTTGCAAAGATTATTTCAATATGTGTAAATATTCGTTCGCGCATCCCATAATTACGACTAAAGCGAATGAAATGATATTACTTAGTTACTCTCTAACCTGTAATATTTTAACAATACATAAAAATTATAACTTCGCTTTCTTTACTTTGGCAACATACTACATCCTTTCTGTGTACTCCTACAATGCTGACGAAAGTTCTTGCTTTTTGGAAATTTGCATTCAGTACTAACCCGTCAACGACGGGTACTTCAGCTAGTATATATATAAAATTAGACTTTTGTCTGTACATTTCTTGAAATAAAAAAATTTCTCGATTTCTATCCGTTTCAAGCACCCGGCAATCCGATGCGACCTTCAAAAAAAAGTTTGTCTGTCTGTCTGTCTGTCATTCTGTCCTTCTGTCGTTCTGCCATTCTGTCATTCTGTCCGTGACGCTTTTTTTGTTTAAGCATCACGTAAAAACGACTGAAGCGAATGATATGAAATTGGGTGTCATGATAGGTGGTCACTCAACTTAAAACACAGGCGTCGAATTTTTAAAAAATCTTGATTAGATTTTGAGATTTAGCTAAAATCATTTCAAACTGCGTAAATTTGTGTTCGCACATCACGTAATAACAGCAAAGGTGAAAAAATGATATTTGGTGAAATGATAGGTGGTCACTCACCTTAAACTATAAGCATCTAATTTAAAAAAATCGATCCGATTTCGAGATTTTGTGAAAATCGTTTAAAACTGAGTGAATCTTTGTTCCCGCATTACGTAATAACGATTAAAGCGAATAATATGAAATTTGGTCACATGATAGATGGTTGCTCAACATAAACTATAGTTGTCCAATTTTTTAAACATTATTATTAGATTTTGAGATTTTGTGAAAATTCTTTCAAAATACGTTTATATTTCTTCAAACATCACGTAATAACGACTAATACGAATGATACGAAATTTAGTGATATGATAGGTAGTTGCTAATCTTAATTTATAGGCGTTGAATTTTTCCAAAAATGTTGATTAGATTTTGAGATTTTGCGAAAATTATTTCAATATGCGTAAATATTCCTTCGCGCATCACATAATTACGACTAAAGCGAATGAAATGATATTACGTAGTCACTCTCTAACCTATAATATTTTAACAATACATAAAAATTATAACTTCGCTTTCTTTACTTTGGCAGCATATTACATCCATTCTGTGTACTCCTACAATGCTGACGAAATTTCTTGCTTTTTGGAAATTTGCATTCACTAACCCGTCAAGGACGGGTACTTCAGCTAGTATATATATATATGTAACCGTAGAAACGTTAAACGCTATATTATATGTATCTAAAAATCCATGCACAGTCTTATGTAATATATACATTAATTTTTTTTTAATCTCACAAAAATCTTCATTTTTAAAAATTTACTAGAAATTAAAAAAAATATATATAGATATGGATATATATATATATATATATATATATATATATATATATATATATATATATATATATATACTTAAATTTTACTTTATGCAGTTTAAAATGATTCATTATTTCAAAATGCACTTTTAGCTGAACGTTCAAATGCATTCAGTTCATCATTTGTTCAATATATTTATAATTAAATAAAATATTTTAAAATTAAAAGAAATATAAAAGAACTATGTTTATATTGATGACATCATACGAACGTGGAAATTATCAGTAAACACTTGTATGCACTTGAATTTGTCACCTTGTGTCAATACATTAACTCTTTGCGAATGACCAATTCATAATTCAGACAAATGAAGACTAACGGAAAAGTTCCATCTACTTCCTTCATAAAAAATGCCAAGACAATAATATCAAAATCTCAATTTCAAAATTGAAAACAATCGCATTTAAAGGCAAAGAACCGGTCAGAATAAAAATTATAATCGATTATAAAATGAGCGATCAAATACACTTCGTCTACCTAGGTTGTGACATCACCTTCGACTATGATACCCTCAGTAAGCTATACAAATTGAAACACATCTGTGACACTCTAAGAAGAACCTTATAGGGGTAAACAAGAAGAGAAATGCAACTGAAGTTTTATAGAGTTATGGCAGTTGCCACTTTATCATATGGTTCAGAGATATGGACTTAACGTGCCAAAGATATTAAGCAGGCAGCAGAGACGATATACATACGATGCGTAAAATGCTGCACAATTTTGGATAAAATAAGAAGTGAAAACATTAGGAGTGAATTAAAATTTAATCAGCCTCTCTGAAAATAAAAAACAGGAATACCGATCGGGCTAGAAAAATCATGTGCAGCCTATGAAACGCAGAAGACTACCTAGGGCTGCACTGTACTACAATACGGTCGGCAGGCGAGACCGTGGCAGACAGACAAAACGGTTGTTGGACCAAGAAGCCGAACGTAATTCTTACCTAATCCGTGATGACAATGTTGAGGCTGATAAAAGAAATAATTGAAATCATAAACAGTCCCCTTAAGCATTATATTTAACAATTTTAATTCCTCGAATAAGAAATCTTATTTCCCCAAAGTACTCAGCGATAAGAAAGTAAAATGAGAATCTTTCACTGTCTTATTTATATTTTTGGAGAAAGCAATACATTCTCCCTACCACACAAGTCTCGTAAATTTATTTATCAGACCTAGAATCACCATAAATTGGAGAATGTGCTGAAAAAGTCGTGGACTAATTGGTTAAGCATGAATTATTTTTTTTTATGAATAATGCAAGAGTATTAACATATGCATTTCATTGTAAATTCATAATGACGACTCTACTAAGATTATCTCAGCAGCTACAAAAATCATTTAATTGGTAGGACTTTCAATAAAAAATATGCTCTGCCAAAACTTATCTTGAGCATGTGTCTTATTGCCAGGGAAAATGAAATCCTTCTCACCAGCAATACTAGCACGAAACAGCAGGTAAGCCTTCCAAAAGCTTTATCTTTTCACATTCTGGGTTATTGATTTTCCTTTCGGCCTCTGAGACGAATAGTTGTGCAGAGAAATAAAAGTTTTAAGTAAAGTGAAAGTGAAATAAAATCCGGTAAAGTTCGTGCGGAAAATCGACAGCCACCTGGATTTCTTTTGAGAAACTTAACAGGTAATGCATATCTTTTTCCGCTGTTATTCTCTTCTCAGGCTAATTTCTCTAAAATATTTTTAAAAGTGACAGCTCAAGTAGCAAAAGTGTATATGAATTGTAACACTCTACCGCAGAATTTCTTTAATTTTACACTTCTTCAATTTTATTCTTTTGGTTTTTCAGGAAACAAAAAATAGCCGAATTTATTAATGTTTAAAGGGAGTTTTTAAAACATTTTAATTTTTTTTCAATCATTATTTCATTTGATTTACATAAATAGAAGGCAAAATCAATGAAGAGGAGTATTTAATGAATAAATTCAATAAAACTTTTAATTTAAAATCATTGTTAAAGAAATGCACACTTACAAGCACAACCGTTTCAAATTTCTTCTTATCGATGGCAAGTTGGTAATCCTAAATTCCGGGGTAATCTGTGATTTATGCAACAAGTTTTTAATCCCAGCTACAACATAAGTTGTCTCTAATGTCATTAAATATTCTAAAACTAGAAAAGGATCAAAATATTTCTTAATGGTAACATGGAATCTATAAAATATAGTAATGCCCTTAATTTACGCTATAAGTCGGACCAAGCGGTAGCCGCGTAAGTCGAATTCCTATAAGTCGTTATAAAATTTCGCATATAAATATTACATAACAATTATTTTTAACTCTGTGAGGAGACTGGAAAGAAGAATAATACATATACAGGGTGAATCTGAACTCTTGGGCTAAACTGTGGGAAAAGTATTGAAGTGTTCGTCTCACTTCTTAACCAACTTACATAAACAATAGGCTCGTCTCCGAAAATTTCATCCATGAAATAAAATAGAATTTTTAAACAATAAATTTTAGTCTGTTTTCGGAGAAAAATACTTTAGTTTCTGACGAAACAATGGTCGGAAAGCGCACTGTTGTTTCGGCACTTTTTTCGAAGTGATTATTAACAGCTACAGGAAGACGACGTTGCCGACCCAACATTGCTATGTGATTCAGATTCCTTATTATGTGCCCTATCACCCCTTAAAGTTTTGCCCAAGAGTTTACATTCACCCTGTATATGCATAATTTAAATGATAAAAAACTGTATTTTTTAAAACACAAACCAAAGACTTAAGCTTAGATTGAGTTTCATTGGAGCTTGTTTGATTAGTGATTAGAACTCACAATGCTATGTTAAAGGCAGATTTTCCTTTAGAGATCTTCAATGATCATCCTGTATTCATGCAATTCATCACAATGCAGGACTTAGGGATTACCTTTCTCCTGGAACCCGCAGATTTCATGCAGCAGTACTTTTCAAAATTTGCAGCAGTAAACTCTGCTTCTACTTAAAATGTTTCCCGACTTGGCATTCCAAGTCAAGGTATCTTGATAAATCAGGGTAGTAACCCAGATAAATGACACTGTTGGAAAAAGGGTTTCTTTTTTTAAAAATACTAGTCTTTTATCTTTTTCTGGTAGCTAGAGCTTTTTAGTTAAATACCTAGAAATCAGTTTTTTCAATTGTTATTTATATAAACTTCTGACTATCTCATATCACTATGTCGATATATAACTATGATTATACAGTCAACCCACTTTATAATAATACACGATGTAAAGAAATTAACACTATAACGAAGACGAATTTCTAATTTCATTGCACAAATGTTAAAATATTCCGGACTAAAAATTTTATAACGAAATGTTTAAACAGAAAACATGTTAAAACGAATGAAAGTTCGAATTTTTATTCCGCGCAATTTTATGACGAAATCATAATCGATTAATAAGAGTGATCTTCTTCATCCTTATTTTTTATGCTTGTTTCAATAGTCTATTCACTGCTTTTGACTCATTTGTAAAGTACATCATAACGAAGTTTGTTACTATAGTTCTTTATACTTTACAAGAATTCGTTGTAAAAAAATATTGCCAAAATGCTTACTAAAACTATAAACTTGTTAATGATAACGCCTCGTTACATAATAATGAGAATATCTAAAATTTACCATACATTTGTAGCATATTAATTGGTTTGTAACAGTTTTACAAAATCGGTAACTTTACGCTGTATATTACATTGTAATATTATAATGAAATTACTTTATTATGGAGTTATTTTTCTGGCTTCGCTGTAAAGCGAATTGACTGTATCATACACTGAGCATCTATATATTATTTTGAAACATGTTTTTCTTTCGACAACCGAAATGAGAGAACGGCTGGGTATAAAAACTCGGTTGAGGTGTCTGAAGAAAGGTCTCGGCCCGTAGATGTGCCATCAAAACAGAAAATCAGAAATCTATATATTATTTTGAAACATGTTTTTCTTTCGACAACCGAATTGAGAGAACGGCTGGGTGTAAAAACTCGGTTGAGGTGTCTGAAGAAAGGTCTCGGTCCGTAGATGTGCCATCAAAAGAGAAAATCAGAAAAAGTCGAACGGTTTGGGAGTGGCGGAACGGCAAAGGTACAAATTTTCGCCATAGAAATAACTTTGTGGTTTATAAACTCCATTGTTGACAGACGATATTTTTATGCGTAAGCTCCGCAAGGTTTGATTTATTTGGGAAAATATTTGTTAAAAATTGCGCCCGTTTGTAAATGTTGTGTGGCAAACGTGGCAACAGTGTGTAGTGATAATAAATGTGTTGTTCTAAAAAATTATCTTACGTAAATGATTGATATGCGTAAGCTCCGTAAGGTTTGATTTATTTGGAAAAATATTTGTTAAAAATTGCATCCGTTTGTAAATGTTGTGTGGCAAATGTGGCAACAGTGTGTAGTGATAATAAATGTGTTGCTCTAAAAAATAGAATCAGATTTAATTAGTTAATTATTACGTGTTATAAGAAACCGCTTTTAAAGAAGCAAACGCCTTCTTTATTTTAGGGCTTTATCGCTTATCTGTTAATTTGGATTGTGTTTCGTGTGAAATAGTTTTAGTAAGCAATTTTAATATAGATTTTAATGCCTAAGATGTGTTTTATGCAACAAGAAAGACAAATACGGCACACTCATTAATTATGATGTCCATTCCGAACAGTATTTTAAATGGTGAAGTATAGTTGGAATATGCTCGGCGAAGATTATAAAACAGCTTTAATAGTCGATTTTAAGTTACATTTCGATTACAAAGATGTGTTTTATGGAACAAGAAAGATTTGATTCCTATTTTAACGCACCCACTCTCTCCAACCTAAATAACCACCACTCTGTGGCGTACTTAACTTTACAGTCATCTGTCTCGGGAATTATGCGAAAGTTTCAACGCTCCTAAAAAAACTTAAAGAAAATTAAATTGAACAAATTAGCTATAAACGCACCAGTTAAGGAATTTAAAGACACTTAATTATTAAAACTTCTTTAATTGGCAACCCAAAATAAATAAATATGTAACGGAATGCTGTACTTACAGTTGTTCCAAATCACTATGTTAATACTAAATTACTGTTGCCACGTTCAAAAAATCGTCGTGGTAACTGCATAATGTTTCATTATCGGCATTTTGTTGAGAGTCGGTGAACCCAAGAAAAACGAACATGGCATACTCATAGATTATGATGCACATTCCAAATAGTATTTGAAGGGCAAAGTTGGAAGATGCTTGGCGAAAATTGTAAAACAATCTTAGTAGGCGATTTCGAATACAAAGATGTGTTTTATGGAACAAGGGAGGAAAATATGGTCGATGCATGGATTATGATACGCTTTTAATATGTTATACTTTAGTGCATAGTTAAAATCTGAAAGTGTTTCAGATTTTCTTACTCTTTTCTTTAATTTTTTCTATTTATTCTTTAATGTTTCTATATAATTTTTCTCTATATATAATAAAGTGTCCGTCGAATTCGACGGGTTTCAGCTAGTATATTATTATTTTTATTTATAAACGATGCAACTTTATTAACATATGTATTTCATAATAAATTCATAGCGTGGACTCTATTGAGGTTAGGTTATATTAGCAACAGTAAAAGCACATTTTAGTAATGCGACTTTGAATAAAAAATAATCTCCAAAGCTTGAACATGTGCAAACCCTCCTAGAAAGCCTTCCAACTCCTATGTCACTAAGCTTTGACGTCATCATTGGGTCTAGATTTAAAAGCTTTAATTTCACAATATAAAACTATTAAAACTTTTATCTATGACTCATTAGATAATATGATAAGGATATAGATCATAATGAATAATTTTGTACGAGAAATATGTTAATTTTAATGTTTAATTGAAGATGTTTTATAATATTTGAGGCATTCACCAGAAATTTTAAATATTTTTTTTTATTTTATAGAGAAAAAAAATTGCGATGACATAACTTTCGTAACCATAGAGATAACGTCATAGCAGAACGAAGAATTTATAATTTAATTGGATGAATGTTAAACTATATGAAACTAATTATTTCAAAACGAAATCGCTGTAACAAAAAACAAGTTATAACGAATGAAAGTTAGTTTGAATTTCAATTCCTTGAAATTTTATATATAAATAAATCGTAATCAATAAACGTGAGTGATCTTTTTGTACTTCTTAACTATCTTTACCAAGCTGGGGTAGTAGACTACTCAATGCTTTTAAGTATATCATGAATTTAGTCACTAGTCATTTGAAAAAAAAATTTAGTGCGAAATGCTTTATTACTAAAATTATAAATGCGTTATTTATTAAAATTCACTATTTAATACAATGAAATATCTAAATTTTACCTCACACACTGTATGCTGCATATTGGATTATAATTCTTTAAAGAAATTATGGTATGGAGTTTTCGTTCTGGGTCCCTTGAACTTTGCTAGAAGGAGAACTGACTGCACCGCATATTAAACTTGTATTATTTTTTATAACTGATGTAATATTATTAACATATTTTATTATAAATTTATCGATGATTCTACTAGCATTATATTAGCAACTACAAAAGTTAATTTCAGTGGTATGACGTAAAAAAAAAGCGTCAATACCCTCCCAAAATTTTTTACAGGATCGTATTGGGAAGAAGAGAGGGGGAAATCTCTTTTACTAGGAATACTAAAACAGAACAGCAAGTAAGCTACACAAGCAAGGTTTCCAGTATCATTGCAACGTTCCAGTATCATTGCAACGTTGCTTTCAAACGTTCACATCGATTGATTTTATTTATTTTCTTTTATCGGCATCTGGGACGAATGATCCAGAAGAAAAATTAAAGTTTAAAGTGAAATGTGTAAAAAAAGAAAAAAAAAGAGTTAAATAAAAAATCTAGTTAAATAAAGAGTTAAATAAAAAATCTAGAGCCATCTCTGGATTTCTTTTGGGAAGCTTACCAGAGATTTTTTTTCCTGGGTCAGTTTTTCCAAGGTTTTAAAAAGTGACCGCTGATGTCGCAATTGCGTATCTCAATCGCAACACTCTCACGCTGGAATTTCTATCATTTCACCAACTTTTTGTTTCATTCATTTGAATTGTAATGAATAATTCATATTTTCCCCATACAAAACAAAATTTCTAAGTCTTTTTTCCCCCGACTTTTTTCTACTTTAAGAATCACATTAAATTACAACTATAACTAAACAGTATGTTATAATTTTAGCTTACTAATAAATAAATTATTAATATGGAGTCCAACTGGCGTGCTGAGAGTAAAAAATTTCGCTGAGTTTAGAAAAGAATTTAACACAATTAAGATTTTTCACAGCCCTTCCACCCCTTCTTTTTAGTGGTGTTACTGTCGAGTCCTGTAGTTCTTCTGATGGGATTTTCAGGGTTAAGTATACAGAGCGGATTATCAAAGAATCTTAAAATCTTATCTCCCTTCTATGAATAAAAGGTTACTTATAAAGAGAAGATACCTGAAAAGACATGGGTTTTAAAAGTAAAGCAATGAAGAAAGACTCCGTCTTCAATTATGAAACAATTAGTTAGGAAGATCTTGTACTTTTATGGTTTTTATTTCTTAAAATTTTGTTCAGCGGAATTGGGTTTTTCTGGTACAGGTTTGTGTATGTTATTTTACAGTTAAAAAATGATAATTCGATATTTATTTTAACATAAAAATCAGAATTTCATAAATAAAACTTCTCTTATTAATTGCAAAACTGAAAATTTGTAAGATTACGGATGGACGCGATACGACTTTTACCGAGATGAGACAGAGATTTACAGCTATTTTGCGAGACGAGCTTGTTACAGCCGACGTAAGATCTTGCAGTCGAAATGCAACAAAAATTTTAACCTTCAGATTGAGAATCGCTCTTTATATGCAATTGCTGAATGCGCAGTTCCGATGCGCTAACGGTTCCGCTATTCATTCATTGTACTTCAGATTTTAATCATTTGCCTGATCGACTAAATGTCTGTGCACACGAAATTTGATTGCAATCGGGCGACTCCTTCTTGGGGCGTCGATTTTTTGGTTATAGAGTGTATATGGTCAAAGTAACGTTTCCCCGAATCGCATATTTAACGTTAAAATATATTAACAAATTAACTTTTCTCCGACCCACACAGCACACACCGGTTTATGAACGTTAACAGACGTTCAGAGAGCCTTTGCCTCCGTCAGAAGACGCGCATTTTAAATGTTCCGCATTTTAAATGAAACTTGTTCCGTCATATTAACGTATCCCATCGACGAATTTTATTTTGCGTTAAATATCAGGAGCATTGTAAATTTCGGAACTTAGTAGAGAAATCTACACGTTTTTAAACGGAAAAAAGACGCTTAGAATTGCCGTTTTATCTGCTGTGGCTTAAATTAACCTTATTTTAACGATCGGCGTTACCTGGGGGCAGCTTCCAATTTCTTTTGCCAGTGACAAAATATGCAACGTATACATATCCCATCGACTAAAGAAACTCCATTATCGGGTCCTTGTCATCATGGCAGCCCTTTCGGCTTTCACAAAATGCGTGATTCCCCTTTGCATTATTTATTTCACCATTTACTGTAGGCTATAATTCTTGACTTACAATTTTAAATGTTCCATTTTATTTTTTGTAAAACATTTTCAATTTAAATTTTTTATAAAAATAAACTATGCATAGTATATTATTGTAAAAATTATTTTATTTCATTAAGTAACTCATTTTATTTTGCTGATAAAAAGCAATTTACAATTAACTTCAAATGTAGTATCATTTTAGACTTTATTATAGGGTAAAATGATCCTTTGGACATTTTCTCAAAACTCTGTTTTTTCATTACTCGGTGTGTTTTAAAAATATTATTAGAGTATTCTTACGATGCAAATTATAGTGTAAAATATGATATCGAAGGGCCAAAGTTTCACTGAAACATTTTTGTTATTTTACACAAGTTTTCCGCATAAGGGAATCATTTTAGGCCCCTTTCCCCATACGCCGCTAATTGAATGGCTATTTTTACAGCCTCTCAGCTAAAGACGGGACTTGGTTAGGGAAAAGTTCAATACACCCATTTCATTGTATAGGGTATCTCCAAGAACACTTAAATTTTGTCGAGCACGACTGATAGAATTTTTCATTAGGAAGATTGTTTTTTTATCAAACAATATTGATATCAATATTGATCAAACAATATTATATATTTAAGAATTCCTTTTAGGACTATTCGTACAGTAACAAATTAAATATTGAAGATTGTAGAGCTATATGGTACGTACAACTTACAAGAATTACGTCTTTACTTACAAAACTTTCCATAATTTGTCACCCATTTCATCAATTCAAATTCTTAGTTTGTTTATTTAGATGATTTATATTGTAAATTAAGTATATTAAAACTTATAAACTTTTAGAATATTATATTACATTTAATATAAACCCGGCTTAAAAAGGCATCCCGCTTAGTAAGTCATTTTTAAGCGGAATCGAAGTGTTACGTACTAACGAAATTTGATTACTTTGAAAATAACTGAAATCTCAAATTCAGTACAGAGTTAGTTTGTTCTCAACTACTATACTTTAGATTTATCGTATTCAACTTGAATTGTTCTAAAAAGGGCTGTTCCTTTTTAAAAATCGTTTCATTTTTTTAACAAAAATAAATATATTTGTAATTTCTCTTACATGATCTATAGCAAATTCGACCTCTTACTTTAGCAATAACAAACATAAATAATTTTTCGTCATACTCCCTACTTATACACACAATCATTGTACCCTAAAATAATTTCTCGAAAAATCCGGTAATCCGCCAAGTCTTGCATCGATTCTAGATTACGCTTTGGCTATCGGAGCAACAATTCCTTAAATTCCCCTCTGATGGAATGTTTCAGTACATGACTATTCGGAAAGGAATAAAATAATATGCTTTTCTTCTAGTCTCAGTTACTACATGGAATTTGGTGATGTTTTAAGTGATTGAAGGCTGATACGTGATAAGGCAGATACAATTATAAACTCTACACTCTTCGTTCCAGTGGTCCACATATGTATACTTTTTTCTTTCATTTGTTAAAACGATTCTTTAAGATTTTTTTGAATTTCTGAATGGACGTATATATGCGTCGATGTTTCAATTTTGAATAGATGATTTTGACTCACGTGAGTGTGGAAATCTTACACACTGACGCATACATTTTATTTTTGTTTGCCGTTACACAAAAGGATATTTGAATATTATTAAATTTCCGAAGTTGAATTTTTTAATATTTTTTTTTCGCGAAAGTCATATAGCTGAAAAGAACTTGTAGGACTTCGCTAACTTTTAAAAGCGTCTTGACTGTGTTCCTTTATGGGTGATAACAACTTTCAACGCCTGAAAGAGAGGTTCAGAACTTGGATTTTTTTTTTTTTTTTTTTTTTTTTTTTTTTTTTTAAATTATTTGAAAATACCCTTTTTACTTGTCGTTTTTAAGTGTAATACGTTTTTAAAAAATACGAATTACCATTTAATTTTAGATGTGAGATTTTTGCCGGTGTGAAGAGGTTATACTATCTCAAGTTATTTATAAATTAGTGCAGATAAAAAAAAGGGAATAGGCACTTTTTTTCATTGTCTTATCCAAAACGATTTTCGACCTTTCATTTGGATATACTAAGTATTAATAATGGGTATCTCCTGGTAGTACAGCAAATATGCTATCGACTTCATATCTTTCAACTTGAATTACTCTGGAAAATATATTTACTTTCCAACTTGAAATCTCCATTAAAATAATCCACTAATAATTCCTCGCATGTTCGAGAAGTCACAACTTCTCCGAACCCCGACCAACTTCATGCACTTTTTAAAATTGTATAGCACCGTCGTACAAAAACAAATCTTATTTTGTATAACGTGCCCCATACATTATTGTGGGATTTACAATATTTCAGAGTTATGTCCTAAAATGTGTGGGAGGAGCCATGAATGTAAATGTATGATTGATTAAATCGTCGAATGATCGAGTTTGAGGAGTCCTGCAGAAATTGCGGATTTTTTTTTTTTTTTTGCTCACGATCAATAAAGATTGACATTCGAATTCAAGTGTTAGCCCCTGAGCATCGTTGTTTAAACATATCTCTGAGGCGCCGTGATGAAAGTCTTAATTTTTTTCCTCCCCACATTAGACAATGGTACACGTTTTACTAACTGGGATTTTTTTTTTTTTTTTTTTTTTTTACGGGGCTCACATAAAAATTTAAAAACTGTAACTTTTTAGAAATTCACAAGAGCAATTATTTCTTTATGTAGTCTTTTTTTTTCCTTATCTTGTTTTGAACATATATTTCCCTTTTCGTTAAACTTTCATCTCTAATGGATAAAGAATCAAAGCTTGTTACCATCTTTTGGGATGACAGTTTATAGCTCCTGGTAAGCCATGTCTGTTTTCTTCATCAAGAAAGATGTAACAGTTTATTAATGTTGGAAATTGTCTCCAACTCTTAAATGAGTTTCAAACAATTATATTTAAGTTTTAGAATACTTACTACGTCCGTCAACTTCAAGTGTAACAAGAAAACCCTTCTTTTAAATATTCTTTTAGATACACCACCCTGTTTAATGATACTGTTTCTCTCTGTAAATATGTCCAGACAAGAGACACGGATGCCCAGTAAAGATTTTAGCATACATTTTAAAGTAGGGAAAGGCGGGGTAACATGGCGAACTTAAGCAACTATGACTTTTACTCACCACTGCGAATGAGTCTAAGAACTGAGAGTTTTGTGAAAATTTCTTTCATGTCTTTCCTTACACCACGAATTTTTACATTTGCTAGTTTCAAGTTTTAACGGGCGAAACAACGGTTCTCCTAAAAATATGTAATTTTTGTCATCTTTCCCCAGCGACGGGGTAAGTTGACGAATGGGATATTTTAAGAAGTCGAAACAAACCCCGGAATGTGAATCAGAACTTATTTACACTTTAATAGCGAATGATTATAATGATAAATAGAAAGAAAATGCATTTAAATACACAGGTCAAATTTGTAAAGTCTGTGGTTAACTTCTCTACGATTAGATCCAGAAACTTAGCGTGAGCAAACCTTAAGCACTGATAACGAAGTTCTTCCTTGCCTTCTCCCGCGTATATGATACAGAATTTATCAGTTTCAAAATCCTACAAGTCCATATCATCTTCAGCGTGGATGTATTTTATAGGACGTGGACTGGTTAACATAAGATGATTCGTCGTCAGAAAATGAAGAAAATTTCTAATGACGTCATGGTTTCTTCTTCGCCTTTCTCCTTTCTTTTTGTTCGATTTTTTAATCAATAGTTTTTGTCTTTTTCGCTCTTTCTGTACTTGCTCCTTTTCTTCCAAACCTGGAGTTCCTAATAACAGAAGCCACGGCAATTTCTTTCTCGGCTTTCTCACGCTCTACATTCGAAATTTGAGCCACTCACCTTTAATTTAGTTTTTCTTGTGTCTTATGTGGCTTTAAGTACGGATAAGGAATGAAAATTAGAGAGAATATATTAAAAACTGTGTGTGGGGTAATATGGCCAACTGAAAAATATTCTTCTTTCTCCTTTGAAAATTCGCCATCTTTCCCCGTCACGCCATTTTTATTAACCCAACGTTTATGAGTAATTAAAAAAAATGCCTTTAAACATCGGTCTACTATGAATTTATACGCAATAAGTGGAGCATTCAGAATATTTTAGTGAGAAAGTAAAAAGACTTATCGCAGAATTTAAATTTCTTACGTCGAGACGGTCAAATACTCTCGAGGAACACCCTCGGAAAACGAATTCCTCTTTATAACTTCCTCTGAACGGCATCTGCAGGTGGTTATTTTAGTGCTTGTTTTACTTCACCACTAGCGATTTATTATGTTGACCGAGAAGAGCTAGAAACCGGCGATTATAGCTTTATATATAGATACTCCTAAATACCTGGACTGAATTCGTCATCTTACCCGACACGTCATCTTACCCCGCCTTCCCTTACTTTAATTTTTTTGAGTAGAAATAAGAACGCCTGTGTCCTTTTGTATTACATTTCATTACATTAGTATAGAAATTTTTGGTCAGATCTAAATTTCGAAGGGGGTAGTAGCATAATTTTTTTTCATGTTCTACTAGAAAAAAGAAATCATTTTTTTTTTCTTAGTGACAACTTTTTCGAAGGGATTTTCATTTATCTTCTCAGTCAACGTGAATTTAAAATCACGAAAAACATTAAAGAAACTTAAAACTTTGCTTAAATATTTTAGTCTTTAAAAAATGAGTAAAAAAGCTGATAATATTCGAATGTTAGAAAAAATTCAATAAAAATCGTTGCATATAAAAATTCAAGATTACTACATAACTATTTAGTTTTATTTTGTTCACTATATATATTTGAAATTCTCTTATATATAAGACACTCATGTATTTATGAGAGGGATTTCTTCTAATTAGTTAAGAATATATAATTATAAGATTGCACAGGCGATAAATTTGTAATATTTAATTCTTTTTTTCCAACTGCGGAAAAAATTCTCTGAAAAGACATGTACTTAATTACTAACTATGTTACTACTACATGTATTTAAATACTAACGAGACTAACAATTTGGTATTTTTATTCAAATTCAATATTTTGTTTTTATTTATTTTATTTTGATAACAAAAATGAAAAGATTTTTATATCTCCAATGAATTCTCTTTATCTTCATTTTCAAAATGATTCATCGTGATCAATCAGTATATGAGCTAAATTTTAAATTTTGAAAGAAGAGAAACGCATCTTAAACCTATGGAACACTGTGTTAAACTATTTTTAGATCCTTTTATTTTTTAATTAAGAAGTATGTTCCTCCACAAAGGTCCTAAGTCCCCGCCCCCGAAAAAAATAATCACTCCTTAGTAAGTTAAAA
>JAWZYV010016443.1:7500-38280 GCA_038373885.1 Cheiracanthium punctorium
GATTTCTGAATTATCACACAATGCATTCTTAGATGGCATACATTAAAATTTAATATACAATATAAACACAGTTTTAAAATGGCAAATGTCTCTGGAAGAAAACCTTCCAAAACTCATGGCACGAACAAATACAAATTATTCTCGCATACGGGGCAGATAATGAAATGTAGTATGAATGTTATTGAAAAGAAGGAAATATTATTCAAAGAAAACCTTCGAAAGCTCAAGAGGATGGCTAACATACAATTTAAACACAGTTTTAAAACAGCAAATATCTTTGGAAGAAAACCTTCCAAAGATATTTCCTCGCCCATCCCCAATTCTCCCACCCTCTTGAACGGCCTGCAGCGGCAATCGAACTGTCGGTTTCGAAGCGCACAAACATTAAACTTAGTATACAATTTGAACAGCTTGCCATATTAAATGTTATTCGAAGAAAACCTTCCAAAACACAACTCACTCACCGAATCAAAACATTATCACGTAATGATTTCTGAATTATCACACAATGCATTCTTAGATGGCATACATTAAAATTTAATATACAATATAAACACAGTTTTAAAATGGCAAATGTCTCTGGAAGAAAACCTTCCAAAACTCATGGCACGAACAAATACAAATTATTCTCGCATACGGGGCAGATAATGAAATGTAGTATGAATGTTATTGAAAAGAAGGAAATATTATTCAAAGAAAACCTTCGAAAGCTCAAGAGGAAGGCTAATAT
Source organism: Cheiracanthium punctorium (assembly GCA_038373885.1). Taxonomy (NCBI): domain Eukaryota; kingdom Metazoa; phylum Arthropoda; class Arachnida; order Araneae; family Cheiracanthiidae; genus Cheiracanthium; species Cheiracanthium punctorium. Next base: position 8,231 of record JAWZYV010016443.1, read on the forward strand.
ACAATTTAAACACATTTTTAAAACAGCAAATATCTGTGGAAGGAAACCTTCCAAAGATATTTCCTCGCCCACCCACAATTCTCCCACCCTCTTGAACGGCCTGCAGCGGCAATCGAACTGTCTGTTTCGAAGCGCACAAACATTAAACTTTAGTATACAATTTGAACAGCTTGCCATATTAAATGTTATTCGAAGAAAACCTTCCAAAACACAACTCACTCACCGAATCAAAACATTCTCACGTAATGATTTCTGAATTATCACACAATGCATTCTTAGATGGCATACATTAAAATTTAATATACAATATAAACACAGTTTTAAAATGGCAAATGTCTCTGGAAGAAAACCTTCCAAAACTCATGGCACGAACAAATACAAATTATTCTCGCATACGGGGCAGATAATGAAATGTAGTATGAATGTTATTGAAAAGAAGGAAATATTATTCAAAGAAAACCTTCGAAAGCTCAAGAGGATGGCTAATATACAATTTAAACACAGTTTTAAAATGGCAAATGTCTCTGGAAGAAAACCTTCCAAAGATATTTCCTCGCCCACCCCCAATTCTCCCACCCTCTTGAACGGCCTGCAGCGGCAATCGAACTGTCGGTTTCGAAGCGCACAAACATTAAACTTTAGTATACAATTTGAACAGCTTGCCATATTAAATGTTATTCGAAGAAAACCTTCCAAAACGCAACTCACTCACCGAAACAAAACATTATCACGTAATGATTTCTGAATTATCACACAATGCATTCTTAGATGGCATACATTAAAATTTAATATACAATATAAACACAGTTTTAAAATGGCAAATGTCTCTGGAAGAAAACCTTCCAAAACTCATGGCACGAACAAATACAAATTATTCTCGCATACGGGGCAGATAATGAAATGTAGTATGAATGTTATTGAAAAGAAGGAAATATTATTCAAAGAAAACCTTCGAAAGCTCAAGAGGATGGCTAATATACAATTTAAACACAGTTTTAAAATGGCAAATGTCTCTGGAAGAAAACCTTCCAAAGATATTTCCTCGCCCACCCCCAATTCTCCCACCCTCTTGAACGGCCTGCAGCGGCAATCGAACTGTCGGTTTCGAAGCGCACAAACATTAAACTTAGTATACAATTTGAACAGCTTGCCATATTAAATGTTATTCGAAGAAAACCTTCCAAAACGCAACTCACTCACCGAAACAAAACATTATCACGTAATGATTTCTGAATTATCACACAATGCATTCTTAGATGGCATACATTAAAATTTAATATACAATATAAACACAGTTTTAAAATGGCAAATGTCTCTGGAAGAAAACCTTCCAAAACTCATGGCACGAACAAATACAAATTATTCTCGCATACGGGGCAGATAATGAAATGTAGTATGAATGTTATTGAAAAGAAGGAAATATTATTCAAAGAAAACCTTCGAAAGCTCAAGAGGATGGCTAATATACAATTTAAACACAGTTTTAAAATGGCAAATGTCTCTGGAAGAAAACCTTCCAAAGATATTTCCTCGCCCACCCCCAATTCTCCCACCCTCTTGAACGGCCTGCAGCGGCAATCGAACTGTCGGTTTCGAAGCGCACAAACATTAAACTTTAGTATACAATTTGAACAGCTTGCCATATTAAATGTTATTCGAAGAAAACCTTCCAAAACGCAACTCACTCACCGAAACAAAACATTATCACGTAATGATTTCTGAATTATCACACAATGCATTCTTAGATGGCATACATTAAAATTTAATATACAATATAAACACAGTTTTAAAATGGCAAATGTCTCTGGAAGAAAACCTTCCAAAACTCATGGCACGAACAAATACAAATTATTCTCGCATACGGGGCAGATAATGAAATGTAGTATGAATGTTATTGAAAAGAAGGAAATATTATTCAAAGAAAACCTTCGAAAGCTCAAGAGGATGGCTAATATACAATTTAAACACAGTTTTAAAATGGCAAATGTCTCTGGAAGAAAACCTTCCAAAGATATTTCCTCGCCCACCCCCAATTCTCCCACCCTCTTGAACGGCCTGCAGCGGCAATCGAACTGTCGGTTTCGAAGCGCACAAACATTAAACTTTAGTATACAATTTGAACAGCTTGCCATATTAAATGTTATTCGAAGAAAACCTTCCAAAACGCAACTCACTCACCGAAACAAAACATTATCACGTAATGATTTCTGAATTATCACACAATGCATTCTTAGATGGCATACATTAAAATTTAATATACAATATAAACACAGTTTTAAAATGGCAAATGTCTCTGGAAGAAAACCTTCCAAAACTCATGGCACGAACAAATACAAATTATTCTCGCATACGGGGCAGATAATGAAATGTAGTATGAATGTTATTGAAAAGAAGGAAATATTATTCAAAGAAAACCTTCGAAAGCTCAAGAGGATGGCTAATATACAATTTAAACACAGTTTTAAAATGGCAAATGTCTCTGGAAGAAAACCTTCCAAAGATATTTCCTCGCCCACCCCCAATTCTCCCACCCTCTTGAACGGCCTGCAGCGGCAATCGAACTGTCGGTTTCGAAGCGCACAAACATTAAACTTTAGTATACAATTTGAACAGCTTGCCATATTAAATGTTATTCGAAGAAAACCTTCCAAAACGCAACTCACTCACCGAAACAAAACATTATCACGTAATGATTTCTGAATTATCACACAATGCATTCTTAGATGGCATACATTAAAATTTAATATACAATATAAACACAGTTTTAAAATGGCAAATGTCTCTGGAAGAAAACCTTCCAAAACTCATGGCACGAACAAATACAAATTATTCTCGCATACGGGGCAGATAATGAAATGTAGTATGAATGTTATTGAAAAGAAGGAAATATTATTCAAAGAAAACCTTCGAAAGCTCAAGAGGATGGCTAATATACAATTTAAACACAGTTTTAAAATGGCAAATGTCTCTGGAAGAAAACCTTCCAAAGATATTTCCTCGCCCACCCCCAATTCTCCCACCCTCTTGAACGGCCTGCAGCGGCAATCGAACTGTCGGTTTCGAAGCGCACAAACATTAAACTTTAGTATACAATTTGAACAGCTTGCCATATTAAATGTTATTCGAAGAAAACCTTCCAAAACGCAACTCACTCACCGAAACAAAACATTATCACGTAATGATTTCTGAATTATCACACAATGCATTCTTAGATGGCATACATTAAAATTTAATATACAATATAAACACAGTTTTAAAATGGCAAATGTCTCTGGAAGAAAACCTTCCAAAACTCATGGCACGAACAAATACAAATTATTCTCGCATACGGGGCAGATAATGAAATGTAGTATGAATGTTATTGAAAAGAAGGAAATATTATTCAAAGAAAACCTTCGAAAGCTCAAGATACCTTCCAAAGATATTTGCTTGCTCCCCCCACACTTTGATTACTAGAATAATTCGTTTAAACACAAAAGATTAAAATTTACCCTTGCCATGGGTATACTAAACCAAAGGGAAAACAATCATCAGAAACTCGACAACGTTCATACGTGTCGATCACTCATCCCCTCAGAAATGCGAAATTCATTCATCTCGACAATTTAAATTCACCGAACCATTGACAGTCAGCAGAGTGAGCTTCGCTGCCTTGCAAACTCCGAGAAATAAAATAACGCGAACATACGAGTATAGTTACCTTCCTTTCGTCTCGCACCATCCCCAAGCGCAGAAAAAACACCGGCGCACTAATGTCAGGCAATTCTAAAAGCAAGCGTTCACATGCCACTCGTCAAAACCACCGTCCTCCGGAGGGAAAAAAAAAAACAAGTCGGAAGTGGGGGATGTTCGCAGTGGCATGGCGTAAGGGGGGGGCTCCCATACCCAGGCATGTGCCCCCCCCTGGATCCCCTGCTGCTGCCTAATTTGATTATTAGAATAATTCGTTAAAACACAAAAGATTAAAATTTACCCTTGCCATGGGTATACTAAACCAAAGGGAAAACAATCATCAGAAACTCGACAACGTTCATACGTGTCGATCACTCATCCCCTCAGAAATGCGAAATTCATTCATCTCGACAATTTAAATTCACGGAACCGTTCACAGTCAGCAGAGTGAGCTTCGCTGCCTTGCAAACTCCGAGAAATAAAATAACGCAAACATACGAGTATAGTTACCTTCCTTTCGTCTCGCACCATCCCCAAGCGCAGAAAAAACACCGGCGCACTAATGTCAGGCAATTCTAAAAGCAAGCGTTCACATGCCACTCGTGAAAACCACCGTCCTCCGGAGGGAAAAAAAAACAAGTCGGAAGTGGGGGATGTTTGCAGAGGCATGGCATAAGGGGGGGGGCTCCAATACCCAGGCATGTGCCCCCCCCTGGATCCCCTGCTGCTGCCTACTTTGATTATTAGAATAATTCGTTAAAACACAAAAGATTAAAATTTACCCTTGCCATGGGTATACTAAACCAAAGGGAAAACAATCATCAGAAACTCGACAACGTTAATACGTGTCGATCACTCATCCCCTCAGAAATGCGAAATTCATTCATCTCGACAATTTAAATTCACGGAACCGTTCACAGTCAGCAGAGTGAGCTTCGCTGCCTTGCAAACTCCGAGAAATAAAATAACGCGAACATACGAGTATAGTTACCTTCCTTTCGTCTCGCACAATCCCCAAGCGCAGAAAAAACACCGGCGCACTAATGTCAGGCAATTCTAAAAGCAAGCGTTCACATGCCACTCGTGAAAACCACCGTCCTCCGGAGGGAAAAAAAAACAAGTCGGAAGTGGGGGATGTTCGCAGAGGCATGGCATAAGGGGGGGGGCTCCAATACCCAGGCATGTGCCCCCCCCTGGATCCCCTGCTGCTGCCTACTTTGATTATTAGAATAATTCGTTAAAACACAAAAGATTAAAATTTACCCTTGCCATGGGTATACTAAACCAAAGGGAAAACAATCATCAGAAACTCGACAACGTTCATACGTGTTGATCACTCATCCCCTCAGAAATGCGAAATTCATTCATCTCGACAATTTAAATTCACGGAACCATTGACAGTCAGCAGAGTGAGCTTCGCTGCCTTGCAAACTCCGAGAAATAAAATAACGCGAACATACGAGTATAGTTACCTTCCTTTCGTCTCGCACAATCCCCAAGCGCAGAAAAAACACCGGCGCACTAATGTCAGGTAATTCTAAAAGCAAGCGTTCACATGCCACTCGTGAAAACCACCGTCCTCCGGAGGGAAAAAAAACAAGTCGGAAGTGGGGGATGTTCGCAGAGGCATGGCATAAGGGGGGGGGGGGGGGGCTCCCATACCCAGGCATGTGCCCCCCCCTGGATCCCGTGATTATTACTTTGATTATTAGAATAATTCTTTAAAACACAAAAGATTAAAATTTACCCTTGCCATGGGTATACTAAACCAAAACCTATTAATACAGGGAAAACAATCATCAGAAACTCGACAACGTTCATACATATCAATCACTCATCTCCTCGGAAATGTGAAATTCATTCATTTTGACAATTTAAATTAATGGCACCATTCACAGTCAGTAGAGTGAGCATCGATGCCTTGCAAACTCCGAGAAATAAAATAAAATAACTCGAGCATCCCAGTAGTTACCTTCGTTTCGTCTCCCACCATCCCCAAGCGCAGAAAAAACACTCGCACATTCTTTTTTCATTTACTTTTTATTAAATTGGCTTAAGGAAAAAAATTAACTAAAATTCATTAAAAGCAGTGCTAACCAGTCTGCGATAAAATTTTCTTAGTCTCCATTTCAAAGAGTACACTTCGAATATGAACGATTTTCTGTTGATTCACGCTTGTACAGTCGGTAGAGCATGCGGCTCGAGAACTGGCAGTCTTGCGTTCGAATCTGCCTTCTGCCGAGTGAGGCAGGGGGGGGGTTGGGGGGGGGGCGGGGGGGGGGGGGGGGGGGGGGGGTACGGCTAAGGACAAAAAATACACCCACACATCACACATCAAAATTTAAATTCCAGTGGAAAAAAAAAAAAAAAAAAAAAAAAAAAAAAAAAAAAAAAAAAAACTCAACAATGTTCATGCGTTCTTCCAAAAATGAATAACATTTAATATGATAAAACTGTTTACATTGCACATTAAATTTTAATGTACATTAAATTTTAATGGGGGTACGGCTAAGGACAAAAAATACATCCACACATCACTCATCAAAATCTAAATTAAAAAAAAAAAAAAAAAAAAAAACAATGTTCATGCGTTCTGCTAAAAATGAATAACATTTAATATGGTAAAACTGTTTACATTGTACATTAAATTTTAATGTTTGTCTGCCATTCAAGAATTAATTAAGTGATGATACTTTGATCCCGTGTGTGCCTTTTGTTTTGGATTAAATCTCTTCTGGAAACGCGTGGAAACTTTTTGCTTTTAAACGATTTTGCATCAGCTCTGGAATTTTTAGACTGCCGCATTGAGCCTCGAACCCACGACTCAATGCATGCCTCAAACCCAGGCCGCATTGAGCCACTAACCCACGAATGTGGCCGTCGTGTGTTCGATTCCCAGCTGTGGAATTTTTCGCATAGATGGTAAAAAATAAAATCAGCCTAAACACTCGATATTGCCTAATAACTTGAAAGGTTGAGGACGGCTAAGGACAAAAAATACATCCACACATCACTCATGAAAATTTAAATTCCAGTGGAAAAAAAAAAAAAAAAACTCAACAATGTTCATGCGTTCTTCTAAAAATGAATAACATTTAATATGGTAAAACTGTTTACATTGTACATTAAATTTTAATGTTTGTCTGCCATTCAAGAATTAATTAAGTGATGATACTTTGATCCCGTGTGTGCCTTTTCTTTTGGATTAAATCTCTTCTGGAAACTTTTTGCTTTTAAACGATTTTGCATCAGCTCTGGAATTTTTAGACTGCCGCATTGAGCCTCGAACCCACGACTCAATGCATGCATCGAACCCAGGCCGCAATGAGCCACTAACCCACGAATGTGGCAGTCGTGTGTTCGATTCCCAGCTGTGGAATTTTTCGCATAGATGGTAAAAAATAAAATCAGCCTAAACACTCGATATTGCCTAATAACTTGAAAGGTTGAGGACGGCTAAGGACAAAAAATACATCCACACATCACTCATCAAAATTTAAATTCCAGTGGAAAAAAAAAAAACAAAAAAAAAAAAAACAACAACAATGTTCATGCGTTCTTCTAAAAATTAATAACATTTAATATGGTAAAACTGTTTACATTGTACATTAAATTTTAATGGGGGTACGGCTAAGGACAAAAATTACATCCACACATCACTCATCAAAATCTAAATTCCAGTGGAAAAAAAAAAAAAAAAAAAAAAAAACTCAACAATGTTCATGCGTTCTTCTAAAAATGAATAACATTTAATATGGTAAAACTGTTTACATTGTACATTAAATTTTAATGTTTGTCTGCCATTCAAGAATTAATTAAGTGATGATACTTTGATCCCATGTGTGCCTTTTGTTTTGGATTAAATCTTTTCTGGAAACGCATGGAAACTTTTTGCTTTTAAACGATTTTGCATCAGCTCTGGAATTTTTAGACTGCCGCATTGAGCCTCGAACCCACGACTCAATGCATGCCTCGAACCCAGGCCGCATTGAGCCACTAACCCACGAATGTGGCAGTCGTGTGTTCGATTCCCAGTTGTGGAATTTTTCGCATAGATGGTAAAAAATAAAATCAGCCTAAACACTCGATATTGCCTAATAACTTGAAAGGTTGATAGAAACACTTTCTAAAATATGTATAAATTCCGCAGCGTAACGGAGTTGTCACGAATTAATTGTTTCATCTGTTCCATCTGTGGTTTGCAGAGGAAGATGATAAATGTCAACGGTTCTAATGCGAGAAATTTCATCTGGGAATCGTCCCAGAGTAGCTCAGTCGTAAAGCACCCGCACGTTATGCGGCATACATGGGTTCGATTCCTAGCTCTGGAATTTTTGGACTGCCGCATTGAGTCTCGAACACACGACTCAATGCATGCCTCGAACCCACGCCGCATTGAGCCTCTAACCCAGGAATGCTTCAGTCGTGGGTTCGATTCCCAGCTCGAATTTTTCGCATAGTTGGTAAAAAATAAAATCAGCCTAAACACTCCAAATTGCCTAATAAATTTGCACGTTTTATGATTACATTAGCATAGTTAGAGTGTCGGCTATCAAAACCAGTTATAAATTGATTCATTAGGGTTTTTTGGGGGGGGTGTCATAACCCTCATGATGAATTTTTTGGCATACAAAATGTATATTCTTTGTTACATTATCAAACACACGTGTACATATATATGAGTTGTAGTAGCCGTAACCCTCCCTATGAAAAATTTCTGGCTACGCCCATGATTACAATAGCTTAGTTACAATATCAGCTATCAAAATAAGTTACAAATTCAGTTATAAAAAATTTTAAAAATACATGTAATGGAACATAAATTTAAATTTTAAAATAGCTTTTTACCTTATATGATTACACTAGCTGCGTGCCCGCCCATTCTTCGAACAGTAAGAAACGGAAATTTTCCTCACATGTGTAATTCGAATTAATTCCAGGGATGTGGAATCTAGAAAAGAAAAAATATTTTAATCTTGACTTAAAGTTTGCATCATATGTACTAACATGAGATCATTGCAATATAATGACACAAAAAATATTATGTCAGCGGCATTCGCTATCCAAAAAGTGAAAAGTTTCACCGTTTCAGTGAACTTCTCACTTTGAAAAATGTCTCATTTCCACTTAATGCTGTTTTTTAGGGTCACGTTTCAGTAATAAATACTTCAGACACTACATAAAACAGACACTTTTAAAAAAATTTTAAATTACATCACCCTCTCTTGCAGCCCTTTACAAAAAGAAAAGAGATAAGACTGCGCTATTAATGAATGTCATTTTATCTCTCATCACCCTTTATTGAAAAAATGCGACATAATTTTACATGCATTTAAATACTATTAGTTCACAACAGCTTTAATCTATTGTTACAATATTTTGTAAGCTATAGAATATGCATCACATGTATTTTCCCTAAATAGGTTACATTCATTAAAATTCCAACATAGGGTTACCAGGCAAAATACGCAAAAGATGAGCGATAAAATGACAAAGTCAATTAATATCGTTTTAATATGGCAATAATGAAACTAAAAAATTTGTGGGGTTCAGGGGGATCTACCCCTGACGAGGCTCGAACTGCCAAGTTTTTTTTTTTATAGAGGCTTTAAAATTGTTTTTCTAGATTATGCAGTTTAATTTCTCTTTTCACAAATAAATCAAGTATCTATAAGCGGAAATCAAGCGAAGCAAAGAAATTGTCTGTGTAGACATAAGAATATCTATGTACAGAAAACGAAATCTTTGGAATGGGAAAGTTTTTTCACGATTTCAGAAGAGCGCTGGTTGTAATTGCTTCACAACTGACTTCTAGTCGTATAATAACAGCAGTATTTGGCACATTTTGGCTTCAAGTATAAGGCAATAAACAACAGATGTTCTGTTGGGGTCTGACCCGCAGTAATCTCCTGCATCCGGAAACTAGCGCGTTACGGCGCGGAAGGCGATAACTGTCAACCGCGCAGGAAAATACTTTGGCACCTGGCTCGCGCTGAAGGAAGAGGATTACGCTTGCACTCGCAGTTGGTGTGCATGTAGGATGGCTTAGCTCCAGCGACCGACCAAATGTGGCATGCTTAATTCTTTATCGTTTCAGTGTGTAACATAAATTCGTAGAAGTTTTAAAATAAATATGGTTTAAGTGTTGATATGTGTAATGTTTAATTATTTAATAATTTTGTATTAGCAACCTTCTAAAGACTCACTTTTCGTATTGCATTTAATTGAGCCGTAATGTAACGGCCATCCTTTCTCAGCTGACAGTTCTCTCTCCTACGCTGATATTTTGTTCTCTTCTAGAAAATTCAGCGATCTCTTGGCGGAGACCGTGGCTTAGCTTGGTGACATCATCGCGGCACGGAGCAGCCTGAATGTAGCTTCACGAGATTCCTGAAAAGAAGAAAGGAGGGTAAATAAAGGCTGTAAAATAACTGAAATAAAATAATACTGTGTAATCTAGGAAAACTATTTCAGACGATTTGGGATTGCAATTGTCCCTTCAAAGCCTGATGACAGTGACTTATGTCACTCAAACGACACACTTTATTACTCTCGGAAATAAAATGGATCGGAAAGTACCGAAAAATCTCTCTAAAATTAGGGAACGAGTAGATTTTTATTCTTTAAATGTAGTGCAGATTTCTTTCTACATATTTATGAAAAAGTACAAGAAGATCGTAAAAGCAGTGTAGATGATATTTTGATTTTTAATCTTCTAAAGGGTTTTGTCTGTTGAAATTATTTCCTTTTTACGGTAACCTCTACCCGCGATCCCACTAGAGGAAGCAGTGATCGGAACCCAGACCAGCGCGTCGGAGAAGAATCAGTGGGGTAAAGCTAACCTGTTTCAGCACCGGCTAAACCGACCTCAATTTCCTTATTAGTGGGTGAACAATCCAACACAATACGAATTCTGCTTCATAATGATAGGAAATCCAGAATTTGAAGGGTTAAAACACTTAGGAGTCGTTTTTTCCAGATAACGTCGTTTAACTTTTTTTTCATTAAAAATGATCGTCTGCTTGAAGCATCAATACAAGAGGGGTTAAATGCAAACCGAAATCTGTCGAAAAAAGTTAAACGACGTTATCTGGAAAAACAATTTTAAACGAATTGGAATCTCAGTTTTCTCTTCAAAGCCTGTAAACCATGATTGGAGTATGATGTCATTGTCACTCGAAACAGCTTCACTCGAAACAGCGCGTTGTCGAGCAAACAATACACCTTTTTTTTTTTTTTTTTTTTTTTTAAATTTACTTTCGGAAATAAAATGGTGCTGAAAAAAACGAAAAAAAACTTTAAAATAGGGAAATGGGTAGATTTTGAGATTTTTAAAGTAGCGCAGACTTCTTTCTACATTTTTATACGTAATTTTGATATACTTGAAGCGGATAGCACAAACTGTGCAGATGTTCTTTCGCTTTTTTTTTTTCTCTAAAGAGTAATGGCAGTAAGTTTTATCTTCTAGTGGTTGTCCGGAATCGTTATGAGTGAATGATTGATTCAGTGATAAGCGTAAGATCAATTCAAAAAATTACAAAATCTTCAATATTCTCATTAGTAGTTACGTACAATCCCGGCGGTCATTTTGACGAAACAATTTTTGCTTCAAATGTGCTGGCAAACTGTTGCCAAACATCAGTGGCGTATCCATAAATTTTTCATGGGGGGGTTACGACTACTGCAACTCACATATATGCATACATGTCTGTGATAAGGGAGTGAAGAATATAAATTTTGTATGGCACAAAATTTCTCAAGGAGGCTAGTTATTTATTACGCCATCCAAAAACATTTACAATGGATATTATTTGATTATTTTTCATTTCGAAAGTTTAGAAACAGAAAAAAGTTCGAAATGGTTAAGGAGGTTATTGACCGAACACCATGAAATTTGGTATACTCAAGTCTTTCGTCAAGGAGAAGATTTTTATGCTATACATTTTCCTCTAGCTCGCCGCTAGATGGTGCTGCAGGACGTCGAATTCTGTTCAAACCGCTCGCTATGAAAAAAACCGTTCGATCTAGCTTGACGAAAATTGGTACGTGGGGATATTTGAACACGGAGAATTTTTTTACACAATCCATTTTGCCAGAACTTGCCGCAAGGTGGCGCTGAAGAGCATCGAATTCTATTCCGTCGGACCGCTTGCTGTGAAAATTAGTACACATGGATATTTGAGGACGTACAATACTTTTACACTTTCCGTTTTTCTGTAACTTGATGCTAGATTGCGCTGCAGAATGTCGACTTCTATTCTGTTTAACTTAAGGTGACCAGATTTTTGTAGTCAGAATCGGGGACATGTCCCCGATTCTGGCAACAAAACTGGGGACATTTACAATTAATGCAATAATTAACAGCAATTTAATTGAAAAACAATGCAATAATTAAAAAATTGTCCCCAGTTCCATTTTTACATTCTGGGGACAATTTGAAAAACGTCCTGAAAATGGAGACTGTCCCCAGAAAATGGGGACGTTTGGTCACCTTAGTTTAACTGCGTGCTATGAAAATACCGTTGAAGGCATTTTGACGAAAATATGTGCGCATGGATATTTGAACACGGAGAATATTTTTACACTATCCATTTTCCTCTAGCTCGCCGCTAGGTGGCGCTGCAGAAAGTCGAATTCTGTTCAACCGCTCGCTCTGAGAATACCGTTCTATCTATCTCGACAAAAATTGGTACGAAGGGATATTTGAACACGGAGAATATTTTTAAGCAATCCATTTTGCCATAACTTGCCGCAAGGTGGCGCTGAAGAGCATCGAATTCTATTCCGTCGGACCGCTTGCTGTGAAAATTAGTACACATGGATATTTGAGGACGTACAATACTTTTACACTTTCCGTTTTTCTGTAACTTGACGCTAGATTGCGCTGCAGAATGTCGACTTCTATTCCGTTCAACTGCGTGCTACGAAAATACCGTTCAAGCGATTTTGACGAAAATTTGTGCGCATGGATATTTGAACACGGAGAATATTTTTACACTATCCATTTTCCTCTAGCTCGCCGCTAGGTGGCGCTGCAGAACGTCGAATTCTGTTCAACCGCTCGCTGTGAGAATACCGTTCTATCTATCTTGACGAAAATTGGTACGTAGGGATATTTGAACACGGAGAATATTTTTACGCAATCCATTTTGCCATAACTTGCCGCAAGGTGGCGCTGAAGAGCGTCGGGTTCTATTCCGTCGGACCGCTTGCTGTGAAAATACCGTTCAACAGATTCCGATGAAAATTGGTACTGACGGATATTTGCGCACGGAGAACGCTTTTGCGCTATCCGTTTTTCTGTAACTTGACGCTAGGTGGCGCTGCAGAACGACGATTTCTATTCCGTTCAACTGCGTGCTACGAAAATACCGTTCAAGCGATTTTGACGAAAATTTGTGCGCTTGGATATTGGAACACGGAGAATATTTTCACACTATCCATTTTCCTCTAGGCGGCGCTGCAGAGCGTCGAATTCTGTTCAACCGCTCGCTGTGAAAAAAACGTTCGATCGATCTTGACGAAAATTCGTACCTAGGGATATTTAAACACGGAGAATATTTTTACGCAGTCCATTTTGCCATAAATTGCCGCAAGGTGACGCTGAAGAGCGTCGGGTTCTATTCCTTCGGACCGCTTGCTGTGAAAATACCGTTCAACAGATTCCGATGAAAATTGGTACGAACGGATATTTGCGCACGGAGAACGCTTTTGCGCTATCCGTTTTTCTGTAACTTGACGCTAGGTGGCGCTGCAGAACGAAGATTTCTATTCCGTTCAACTGCGTGCTACGAAAATACCGTTCAAGGGATTTTGACGAAAATTTGTGCGCTTGGATATTGGAACACGGAGAATATTTTCACACTATCCATTTTCCTCTAGGCGGCGCTGCAGAGCGTCGATTTCTATTCCGTTCAACTGCGTGCTACGAAAATACCGTTCAAGCGATTTTGACGAAAATTTGTGCGCTTGGATATTGGAACACGGAGAATATTTTCACACTATCCATTTTCCTCTAGGCGGCGCTGCAGAGCGTCGAATTCTGTTCAACCGCTCGCTGTGACAAAACCGTTCGATCTATCTTGACGAAAATTCGTACCTAGGGATATTTAAACACGGAGAATATTTTTACGCAGTCCATTTTGCCATAAATTGCCGCAAGGTGGCGCTGAAGAGCGTCGGGTTCTATTCCGTTGGACCGCTTGCTGTGAAAATACCGTTTTTGATGAAAATTAGTACGCATGGACATTTGAGGACGTACGATAGTTTTAGATTAGCCGTTCCGCTTAAACTCGACGCTAGACGGCGCTGCAGCGCATAAACTTCTATGCCGTTGGACCGATCGGCATACAATTTTTTATAATTGCACATTTGAGAGAGGAGAATATATTCTCTGTTACTTTTGATCTTAATCACCACTAGGTGGCGCTGCAGCGCATCAACTTCGATACCGCTGGGCCGACCGCTATAAAAATTTTATACTGACACATTTGAGCATGGAGAATATACTCTGACTTCATTTAGATGTTACTCACTGCTAGGTGGCGCTGCAGCGCATCAACTTCGATACCGCTGGGCCGACCGCTATAAAAATTTTATACTGACACATTTGAGCATGGAGAATATACTCTGACTTCATTTAGATGTTACTCACTACTATGGCGCGGCGCTGACCGAGCGCGAATTCTGTCAATACATAAATCAACTTCGTTATACGCAGCCTGCGGTCTCGATCCGCTATAAAAATTTATCTACTGACATATTTGAGCATGGAGAATATACTCTGACATTCATTTTAGATGTTACTCACGTCTAGGTGGCGCTGCAGCGCATCAACTTCGATACCGCTGGGCCGACCGCTATAAAAATGTTTTACTGACACATTTGAGCATGGAGAATAGACTCTGACTTCAGTTAGTGTTCAGCTCACTACTAGTTGGCGCTAGCACCGACATGAAGTCAGAGTATATTCTCCATGCTCAAATGTGTCAGTATAAAATTTTTATAGCGTCGGCCCAGCGGTATCGAAGTTGATGCGCTGCAGCGCCACCTAGCAGTGAGTAACATCTAAATGAAGTCAGAGTATATTCTCCATGCTCAAATGTGTCAGTATAAAATTTTTATAGCGGTCGGCCCAGCGGTATCGAAGTTGATGCGCTGCAGCGCCACCTAGTAGTGAGTAACACCTAAATGAAGTCAGAGTATATTCTCCATGCTCAAATGTGTCAGTATAAAATTTTTATAGCGGTCGGCCCATCGGTATCGAAGTTGATGCGCTGCAGCGCCACCTAGCAGTGAGTAACATCTAAATGAAGTCAGAGTATATTCTCCATGCTCAAATATGTCAGTAGAAAATTTTTATAGCGGTCGGCCCAGCGGTATCGAAGTTGATGCGCTGCAGCGCCACCTAGGAGTGAGTAACATCTAAATGAAGTCAGAGTATATTCTCCATGCTCAAATGTGTCAGTATAAAATTTTTATAGCGGTCGGCGCAGCGGTATCGAAGTTGATGCGCTGCAGCGCCACCTAGCAGTGAGTAACATCTAAATGAAGTCAGAGTATATTCTCCATGCTCAAATGTGTCAGTATAAAATTTTTATAGCGGTCGGCCCAGCGGTATCGAAGTTGATGCGCTGCAGCGCCACCTAGCAGTGAGTAACATCTAAATGAAGTCAGAGTATATTCTCCATGCTCAAATGTGTCAGTATAAAATTTTTATAGCGGTCGGCCCAGCGGTATCGAAGTTGATGCGCTGCAGCGCCACCTAGTGGTGATTAAGATCAAAAGTAACAGAGAATATATTCTCCTCTCTCAAATGTGCAATTATAAAAAATTGTATGCCGATCGGTCCAACGGCATAGAAGTTTATGCGCTGCAGCGCCGTCTAGCGTCGAGTTTAAGCGGAACGGCTAATCTAAAACTATCGTACGTCCTCAAATGTCCATGCGTACTAATTTTCATCAAAAACGGTATTTTCACAGCAAGCGGTCCAACGGAATAGAACCCGACGCTCTTCAGCGCCACCTTGCGGCAATTTATGGCAAAATGGACTGCGTAAAAATATTCTCCGTGTTTAAATATCCCTAGGTACGAATTTTCGTCAAGATAGATCGAACGGTTTTGTCACAGCGAGCGGTTGAACAGAATTCGACGCTCTGCAGCGCCGCCTAGAGGAAAATGGATAGTGTGAAAATATTCTCCGTGTTCCAATATCCAAGCGCACAAATTTTCGTCAAAATCGCTTGAACGGTATTTTCGTAGCACGCAGTTGAACGGAATAGAAATCGACGCTCTGCAGCGCCGCCTAGAGGAAAATGGATAGTGTGAAAATATTCTCCGTGTTCCAATATCCAAGCGCACAAATTTTCGTCAAAATCCCTTGAACGGTATTTTCGTAGCACGCAGTTGAACGGAATAGAAATCTTCGTTCTGCAGCGCCACCTAGCGTCAAGTTACAGAAAAACGGATAGCGCAAAAGCGTTCTCCGTGCGCAAATATCCGTTCGTACCAATTTTCATCGGAATCTGTTGAACGGTATTTTCACAGCAAGCGGTCCGAAGGAATAGAACCCGACGCTCTTCAGCGTCACCTTGCGGCAATTTATGGCAAAATGGACTGCGTAAAAATATTCTCCGTGTTTAAATATCCCTAGGTACGAATTTTCGTCAAGATCGATCGAACGTTTTTTTCACAGCGAGCGGTTGAACAGAATTCGACGCTCTGCAGCGCCGCCTAGAGGAAAATGGATAGTGTGAAAATATTCTCCGTGTTCCAATATCCAAGCGCACAAATTTTCGTCAAAATCGCTTGAACGGTATTTTCGTAGCACGCAGTTGAACGGAATAGAAATCGTCGTTCTGCAGCGCCACCTAGCGTCAAGTTACAGAAAAACGGATAGCGCAAAAGCGTTCTCCGTGCGCAAATATCCGTCAGTACCAATTTTCATCGGAATCTGTTGAACGGTATTTTCACAGCAAGCGGTCCGACGGAATAGAACCCGACGCTCTTCAGCGCCACCTTGCGGCAAGTTATGGCAAAATGGATTGCGTAAAAATATTCTCCGTGTTCAAATATCCCTACGTACCAATTTTCGTCAAGATAGATAGAACGGTATTCTCACAGCGAGCGGTTGAACAGAATTCGACGTTCTGCAGCGCCACCTAGCGGCGAGCTAGAGGAAAATGGATAGTGTAAAAATATTCTCCGTGTTCAAATATCCATGCGCACAAATTTTCGTCAAAATCGCTTGAACGGTATTTTCGTAGCACGCAGTTGAACGGAATAGAAGTCGACATTCTGCAGCGCAATCTAGCGTCAAGTTACAGAAAAACGGAAAGTGTAAAAGTATTGTACGTCCTCAAATATCCATGTGTACTAATTTTCACAGCAAGCGGTCCGACGGAATAGAATTCGATGCTCTTCAGCGCCACCTTGCGGCAAGTTATGGCAAAATGGATTGCTTAAAAATATTCTCCGTGTTCAAATATCCCTTCGTACCAATTTTTGTCGAGATAGATAGAACGGTATTCTCAGAGCGAGCGGTTGAACAGAATTCGACTTTCTGCAGCGCCACCTAGCGGCGAGCTAGAGGAAAATGGATAGTGTAAAAATATTCTCCGTGTTCAAATATCCATGCGCACATATTTTCGTCAAAATGCCTTCAACGGTATTTTCATAGCACGCAGTTAAACTAAGGTGACCAAACGTCCCCATTTTCTGGGGACAGTCTCCATTTTCAGGACGTTTTTCAAATTGTCCCCAGAATGTAAAAATGGAACTGGGGACAATTTTTTAATTATTGCATTGTTTTTCAATTAAATTGCTGTTAATTATTGCATTAATTGTAAATGTCCCCAGTTTTGTTGCCAGAATCGGGGACATGTCCCCGATTCTGACTACAAAAATCTGGTCACCTTAAGTTAAACAGAATAGAAGTCGACATTCTGCAGCGCAATCTAGCATCAAGTTACAGAAAAACGGAAAGTGTAAAAGTATTGTACGTCCTCAAATATCCATGTGTACTAATTTTCACAGCAAGCGGTCCGACGGAATAGAATTCGATGCTCTTCAGCGCCACCTTGCGGCAAGTTCTGGCAAAATGGATTGTGTAAAAAAATTCTCCGTGTTCAAATATCCCCACGTACCAATTTTCGTCAAGCTAGATCGAACGGTTTTTTTCATAGCGAGCGGTTGAACAGAATTCGACGTCCTGCAGCACCATCTAGCGGCGAGCTAGAGGAAAATGTATAGCATAAAAATCTTCTCCTTGACGAAAGACTTGAGTATACCAAATTTCATGGTGTTCGGTCAATAACCTCCTTAACCATTTCGAACTTTTTTCTGTTTCTAAACTTTCGAAATGAAAAATAATCAAATAATATCCATTGTAAATGTTTTTGGATGGCGTAATAAATAACTAGCCTCCTTGAGAAATTTTGTGCCATACAAAATTTATATTCTTCACTCCCTTATCACAGACATGTATGCATATATGTGAGTTGCAGTAGTCGTAACCCCCCCCATGAAAAATTTATGGATACGCCACTGATGTTTGGCAACAGTTTGCCAGCACATTTGAAGCAAAAATTGTTTCGTCAAAATGACCGCCGGGATTGTACGTAACTACTAATGAGAATATTGAAGATTTTGTAATTTTTTGAATTGATCTTACGCTTATCACTGAATCAATCATTCACTCATAACGATTCCGGACAACCACTAGAAGATAAAACTTACTGCCATTACTCTTTAGAGAAAAAAAAAAAGCGAAAGAACATCTGCACAGTTTGTGCTATCCGCTTCAAGTATATCAAAATTACGTATAAAAATGTAGAAAGAAGTCTGCGCTACTTTAAAAATCTCAAAATCTACCCATTTCCCTATTTTAAAGTTTTTTTTCGTTTTTTTCAGCACCATTTTATTTCCGAAAGTAAATTTAAAAAAAAAAAAAAAAAAAAAAAAGGTGTATTGTTTGCTCGACAACGCGCTGTTTCGAGTGAAGCTGTTTCGAGTGACAATGACATCATACTCCAATCATGGTTTACAGGCTTTGAAGAGAAAACTGAGATTCCAATTCGTTTAAAATTGTTTTTCCAGATAACGTCGTTTAACTTTTTTCGACAGATTTCGGTTTGCATTTAACCCCTCTTGTATTGATGCTTCAAGCAGACGATCATTTTTAATGAAAAAAAAGTTAAACGACGTTATCTGGAAAAACGACTCCTAAGTGTTTTAACCCTTCAAATTCTGGATTTCCTATCATTATGAAGCAGAATTCGTATTGTGTTGGATTGTTCACCCACTAATAAGGAAATTGAGGTCGGTTTAGCCGGTGCTGAAACAGGTTAGCTTTACCCCACTGATTCTTCTCCGACGCGCTGGTCTGGGTTCCGATCACTGCTTCCTCTAGTGGGATCGCGGGTAGAGGTTACCGTAAAAAGGAAATAATTTCAACAGACAAAACCCTTTAGAAGATTAAAAATCAAAATATCATCTACACTGCTTTTACGATCTTCTTGTACTTTTTCATAAATATGTAGAAAGAAATCTGCACTACATTTAAAGAATAAAAATCTACTCGTTCCCTAATTTTAGAGAGATTTTTCGGTACTTTCCGATCCATTTTATTTCCGAGAGTAATAAAGTGTGTCGTTTGAGTGACATAAGTCACTGTCATCAGGCTTTGAAGGGACAATTGCAATCCCAAATCGTCTGAAATAGTTTTCCTAGATTACACAGTATTATTTTATTTCAGTTATTTTACAGCCTTTATTTACCCTCCTTTCTTCTTTTCAGGAATCTCGTGAAGCTACATTCAGGCTGCTCCGTGCCGCGATGATGTCACCAAGCTAAGCCACGGTCTCCGCCAAGAGATCGCTGAATTTTCTAGAAGAGAACAAAATATCAGCGTAGGAGAGAGAACTGTCAGCTGAGAAAGGATGGCCGTTACATTACGGCTCAATTAAATGCAATACGAAAAGTGAGTCTTTAGAAGGTTGCTAATACAAAATTATTAAATAATTAAACATTACACATATCAACACTTAAACCATATTTATTTTAAAACTTCTACGAATTTATGTTACACACTGAAACGATAAAGAATTAAGCATGCCACATTTGGTCGGTCGCTGGAGCTAAGCCATCCTACATGCACACCAACTGCGAGTGCAAGCGTAATCCTCTTCCTTCAGCGCGAGCCAGGTGCCAAAGTATTTTCCTGCGCGGTTGACAGTTATCGCCTTCCGCGCCGTAACGCGCTAGTTTCCGGATGCAGGAGATTACTGCGGGTCAGACCCCAACAGAACATCTGTTGTTTATTGCCTTATACTTGAAGCCAAAATGTGCCAAATACTGCTGTTATTATACGACTAGAAGTCAGTTGTGAAGCAATTACAACCAGCGCTCTTCTGAAATCGTGAAAAAACTTTCCCATTCCAAAGATTTCGTTTTCTGTACATAGATATTCTTATGTCTACACAGACAATTTCTTTGCTTCGCTTGATTTCCGCTTATAGATACTTGATTTATTTGTGAAAAGAGAAATTAAACTGCATAATCTAGAAAAACAATTTTAAAGCCTCTATAAAAAAAAAAACTTGGCAGTTCGAGCCTCGTCAGGGGTAGATCCCCCTGAACCCCACAAATTTTTTAGTTTCATTATTGCCATATTAAAACGATATTAATTGACTTTGTCATTTTATCGCTCATCTTTTGCGTATTTTGCCTGGTAACCCTATGTTGGAATTTTAATGAATGTAACCTATTTAGGGAAAATACATGTGATGCATATTCTATAGCTTACAAAATATTGTAACAATAGATTAAAGCTGTTGTGAACTAATAGTATTTAAATGCATGTAAAATTATGTCGCATTTTTTCAATAAAGGGTGATGAGAGATAAAATGACATTCATTAATAGCGCAGTCTTATCTCTTTTCTTTTTGTAAAGGGCTGCAAGAGAGGGTGATGTAATTTAAAATTTTTTTAAAAGTGTCTGTTTTATGTAGTGTCTGAAGTATTTATTACTGAAACGTGACCCTAAAAAACAGCATTAAGTGGAAATGAGACATTTTTCAAAGTGAGAAGTTCACTGAAACGGTGAAACTTTTCACTTTTTGGATAGCGAATGCCGCTGACATAATATTTTTTGTGTCATTATATTGCAATGATCTCATGTTAGTACATATGATGCAAACTTTAAGTCAAGATTAAAATATTTTTTCTTTTCTAGATTCCACATCCCTGGAATTAATTCGAATTACACATGTGAGGAAAATTTCCGTTTCTTACTGTTCGAAGAATGGGCGGGCACGCAGCTAGTGTAATCATATAAGGTAAAAAGCTATTTTAAAATTTAAATTTATGTTCCATTACATGTATTTTTAAAATTTTTTATAACTGAATTTGTAACTTATTTTGATAGCTGATATTGTAACTAAGCTATTGTAATCATGGGCGTAGCCAGAAATTTTTCATAGGGAGGGTTACGGCTACTACAACTCATATATATGTACACGTGTGTTTGATAATGTAACAAAGAATATACATTTTGTATGCCAAAAAATTCATCATGAGGGTTATGACACCCCCCCCAAAAAACCCTAATGAATCAATTTATAACTGGTTTTGATAGCCGACACTCTAACTATGCTAATGTAATCATAAAACGTGCAAATTTATTAGGCAATTTGGAGTGTTTAGGCTGATTTTATTTTTTACCAACTATGCGAAAAATTCGAGCTGGGAATCGAACCCACGACTGAAGCATTCCTGGGTTAGAGGCTCAATGCGGCGTGGGTTCGAGGCATGCATTGAGTCGTGTGTTCGAGACTCAATGCGGCAGTCCAAAAATTCCAGAGCTAGGAATCGAACCCATGTATGCCGCATAACGTGCGGGTGCTTTACGACTGAGCTACTCTGGGACGATTCCCAGATGAAATTTCTCGCATTAGAACCGTTGACATTTATCATCTTCCTCTGCAAACCACAGATGGAACAGATGAAACAATTAATTCGTGACAACTCCGTTACGCTGCGGAATTTATACATATTTTAGAAAGTGTTTCTATCAACCTTTCAAGTTATTAGGCAATATCGAGTGTTTAGGCTGATTTTATTTTTTACCATCTATGCGAAAAATTCCACAACTGGGAATCGAACACACGACTGCCACATTCGTGGGTTAGTGGCTCAATGCGGCCTGGGTTCGAGGCATGCATTGAGTCGTGGGTTCGAGGCTCAATGCGGCAGTCTAAAAATTCCAGAGCTGATGCAAAATCGTTTAAAAGCAAAAAGTTTCCATGCGTTTCCAGAAAAGATTTAATCCAAAACAAAAGGCACACATGGGATCAAAGTATCATCACTTAATTAATTCTTGAATGGCAGACAAACATTAAAATTTAATGTACAATGTAAACAGTTTTACCATATTAAATGTTATTCATTTTTAGAAGAACGCATGAACATTGTTGAGTTTTTTTTTTTTTTTTTTTTTTTTCCACTGGAATTTAGATTTTGATGAGTGATGTGTGGATGTAATTTTTGTCCTTAGCCGTACCCCCATTAAAATTTAATGTACAATGTAAACAGTTTTACCATATTAAATGTTATTAATTTTTAGAAGAACGCATGAACATTGTTGTTGTTTTTTTTTTTTTTGTTTTTTTTTTTTTCCACTGGAATTTAAATTTTGATGAGTGATGTGTGGATGTATTTTTTGTCCTTAGCCGTCCTCAACCTTTCAAGTTATTAGGCAATATCGAGTGTTTAGGCTGATTTTATTTTTTACCATCTATGCGAAAAATTCCACAGCTGGGAATCGAACACACGACTGCCACATTCGTGGGTTAGTGGCTCATTGCGGCCTGGGTTCGATGCATGCATTGAGTCGTGGGTTCGAGGCTCAATGCGGCAGTCTAAAAATTCCAGAGCTGATGCAAAATCGTTTAAAAGCAAAAAGTTTCCAGAAGAGATTTAATCCAAAAGAAAAGGCACACACGGGATCAAAGTATCATCACTTAATTAATTCTTGAATGGCAGACAAACATTAAAATTTAATGTACAATGTAAACAGTTTTACCATATTAAATGTTATTCATTTTTAGAAGAACGCATGAACATTGTTGAGTTTTTTTTTTTTTTTTTTCCACTGGAATTTAAATTTTCATGAGTGATGTGTGGATGTATTTTTTGTCCTTAGCCGTCCTCAACCTTTCAAGTTATTAGGCAATATCGAGTGTTTAGGCTGATTTTATTTTTTACCATCTATGCGAAAAATTCCACAGCTGGGAATCGAACACACGACGGCCACATTCGTGGGTTAGTGGCTCAATGCGGCCTGGGTTTGAGGCATGCATTGAGTCGTGGGTTCGAGGCTCAATGCGGCAGTCTAAAAATTCCAGAGCTGATGCAAAATCGTTTAAAAGCAAAAAGTTTCCACGCGTTTCCAGAAGAGATTTAATCCAAAACAAAAGGCACACACGGGATCAAAGTATCATCACTTAATTAATTCTTGAATGGCAGACAAACATTAAAATTTAATGTACAATGTAAACAGTTTTACCATATTAAATGTTATTCATTTTTAGCAGAACGCATGAACATTGTTTTTTTTTTTTTTTTTTTTTTAATTTAGATTTTGATGAGTGATGTGTGGATGTATTTTTTGTCCTTAGCCGTACCCCCATTAAAATTTAATGTACATTAAAATTTAATGTGCAATGTAAACAGTTTTATCATATTAAATGTTATTCATTTTTGGAAGAACGCATGAACATTGTTGAGTTTTTTTTTTTTTTTTTTTTTTTTTTTTTTTTTTTTTTTTTTTCCACTGGAATTTAAATTTTGATGTGTGATGTGTGGGTGTATTTTTTGTCCTTAGCCGTACCCCCCCCCCCCCCCCCCCCCCCGCCCCCCCCCAACCCCCCCCCTGCCTCACTCGGCAGAAGGCAGATTCGAACGCAAGACTGCCAGTTCTCGAGCCGCATGCTCTACCGACTGTACAAGCGTGAATCAACAGAAAATCGTTCATATTCGAAGTGTACTCTTTGAAATGGAGACTAAGAAAATTTTATCGCAGACTGGTTAGCACTGCTTTTAATGAATTTTAGTTAATTTTTTTCCTTAAGCCAATTTAATAAAAAGTAAATGAAAAAAGAATGTGCGAGTGTTTTTTCTGCGCTTGGGGATGGTGGGAGACGAAACGAAGGTAACTACTGGGATGCTCGAGTTATTTTATTTTATTTCTCGGAGTTTGCAAGGCATCGATGCTCACTCTACTGACTGTGAATGGTGCCATTAATTTAAATTGTCAAAATGAATGAATTTCACATTTCCGAGGAGATGAGTGATTGATATGTATGAACGTTGTCGAGTTTCTGATGATTGTTTTCCCTGTATTAATAGGTTTTGGTTTAGTATACCCATGGCAAGGGTAAATTTTAATCTTTTGTGTTTTAAAGAATTATTCTAATAATCAAAGTAATAATCACGGGATCCAGGGGGGGGCACATGCCTGGGTATGGGAGCCCCCCCCCCCCCCTTATGCCATGCCTCTGCGAACATCCCCCACTTCCGACTTGTTTTTTTTCCCTCCGGAGGACGGTGGTTTTCACGAGTGGCATGTGAACGCTTGCTTTTAGAATTACCTGACATTAGTGCGCCGGTGTTTTTTCTGCGCTTGGGGATTGTGCGAGACGAAAGGAAGGTAACTATACTCGTATGTTCGCGTTATTTTATTTCTCGGAGTTTGCAAGGCAGCGAAGCTCACTCTGCTGACTGTCAATGGTTCCGTGAATTTAAATTGTCGAGATGAATGAATTTCGCATTTCTGAGGGGATGAGTGATCAACACGTATGAACGTTGTCGAGTTTCTGATGATTGTTTTCCCTTTGGTTTAGTATACCCATGGCAAGGGTAAATTTTAATCTTTTGTGTTTTAACGAATTATTCTAATAATCAAAGTAGGCAGCAGCAGGGGATCCAGGGGGGGGCACATGCCTGGGTATTGGAGCCCCCCCCCTTATGCCATGCCTCTGCGAACATCCCCCACTTCCGACTTGTTTTTTTTTCCCTCCGGAGGACGGTGGTTTTCACGAGTGGCATGTGAACGCTTGCTTTTAGAATTGCCTGACATTAGTGCGCCGGTGTTTTTTCTGCGCTTGGGGATTGTGCGAGACGAAAGGAAGGTAACTATACTCGTATGTTCGCGTTATTTTATTTCTCGGAGTTTGCAAGGCAGCGAAGCTCACTCTGCTGACTGTGAACGGTTCCGTGAATTTAAATTGTCGAGATGAATGAATTTCGCATTTCTGAGGGGATGAGTGATCGACACGTATTAACGTTGTCGAGTTTCTGATGATTGTTTTCCCTTTGGTTTAGTATACCCATGGCAAGGGTAAATTTTAATCTTTTGTGTTTTAACGAATTATTCTAATAATCAAAGTAGGCAGCAGCAGGGGATCCAGGGGGGGGCACATGCCTGGGTATTGGAGCCCCCCCCCTTATGCCATGCCTCTGCAAACATCCCCCACTTCCGACTTGTTTTTTTTTTCCCTCCGGAGGACGGTGGTTTTCACGAGTGGCATGTGAACGCTTGCTTTTAGAATTGCCTGACATTAGTGCGCCGGTGTTTTTTCTGCGCTTGGGGATGGTGCGAGACGAAAGGAAGGTAACTATACTCGTATGTTTGCGTTATTTTATTTCTCGGAGTTTGCAAGGCAGCGAAGCTCACTCTGCTGACTGTGAACGGTTCCGTGAATTTAAATTGTCGAGATGAATGAATTTCGCATTTCTGAGGGGATGAGTGATCGACACGTATGAACGTTGTCGAGTTTCTGATGATTGTTTTCCCTTTGGTTTAGTATACCCATGGCAAGGGTAAATTTTAATCTTTTGTGTTTTAACGAATTATTCTAATAATCAAATTAGGCAGCAGCAGGGGATCCAGGGGGGGCACATGCCTGGGTATGGAGCCCCTTAGCCAGCCTCTGCGAACTCCCCCTTCCGACTTGTTTTTTTTTCACTCCACTTCGATGCTACGTTGCGATTATCTGCCCCGACGTGCGCAGTAATTTGTATTTGTTCGTCCATGAGTTTTGGAAGGTTTTCTTCCAGAGACATTTGCCATTTTAAACTGTGTTTATATTGTATATTAAATTTTAATGTATGCCATCTAAGAATGCATTGTGTGATATTCAGAATCATTACGTGATAATGTTTGTTCGTGATGATTGCGTTTGAAGGTTTTCTTCGAATAACATTTAATATGGCAAGCTGTTCAAATTGTATACTAAAGTTTAATGTTTGTGCGCTTCGAAACGACAGTTCGATTGCGCTGCAGGCCGTTCAAGAGGTGGAGAATTGGGCGTGGCGAGGAAATATCTTTGAAGTTTTCTTCAGAGACATTTGCCAGTTTAAAACTGTGTTAAAATGTATATTAGCCATCATCTTGAGCTTTCGAAGGTTTTCTTTGAATAATATTTCCTTCTTTTCAATAACATTCATACTACATTTCATTATCTGCCCCGTATGCGAGAATAATTTGTATTTGTTCGTGCCATGAGTTTTGGAAGGTTTTCTTCCAGAGACATTTGCCATTTTAAAACTGTGTTTATATTGTATATTAAATTTTAATGTATGCCATCTAAGAATGCATTGTGTGATAATTCAGAAATCATTACGTGATAATGTTTTGTTTCGGTGAGTGAGTTGCGTTTTGGAAGGTTTTCTTCGAATAACATTTAATATGGCAAGCTGTTCAAATTGTATACTAAAGTTTAATGTTTGTGCGCTTCGAAACCGACAGTTCGATTGCCGCTGCAGGCCGTTCAAGAGGGTGGGAGAATTGGGGGTGGGCGAGGAAATATCTTTGGAAGGTTTTCTTCCAGAGACATTTGCCATTTTAAAACTGTGTTTAAATTGTATATTAGCCATCCTCTTGAGCTTTCGAAGGTTTTCTTTGAATAATATTTCCTTCTTTTCAATAACATTCATACTACATTTCATTATCTGCCCCGTATGCGAGAATAATTTGTATTTGTTCGTGCCATGAGTTTTGGAAGGTTTTCTTCCAGAGACATTTGCCATTTTAAAACTGTGTTTATATTGTATATTAAATTTTAATGTATGCCATCTAAGAATGCATTGTGTGATAATTCAGAAATCATTACGTGATAATGTTTTGTTTCGGTGAGTGAGTTGCGTTTTGGAAGGTTTTCTTCGAATAACATTTAATATGGCAAGCTGTTCAAATTGTATACTAAAGTTTAATGTTTGTGCGCTTCGAAACCGACAGTTCGATTGCCGCTGCAGGCCGTTCAAGAGGGTGGGAGAATTGGGGGTGGGCGAGGAAATATCTTTGGAAGGTTTTCTTCCAGAGACATTTGCCATTTTAAAACTGTGTTTAAATTGTATATTAGCCATCCTCTTGAGCTTTCGAAGGTTTTCTTTGAATAATATTTCCTTCTTTTCAATAACATTCATACTACATTTCATTATCTGCCCCGTATGCGAGAATAATTTGTATTTGTTCGTGCCATGAGTTTTGGAAGGTTTTCTTCCAGAGACATTTGCCATTTTAAAACTGTGTTTATATTGTATATTAAATTTTAATGTATGCCATCTAAGAATGCATTGTGTGATAATTCAGAAATCATTACGTGATAATGTTTTGTTTCGGTGAGTGAGTTGCGTTTTGGAAGGTTTTCTTCGAATAACATTTAATATGGCAAGCTGTTCAAATTGTATACTAAAGTTTAATGTTTGTGCGCTTCGAAACCGACAGTTCGATTGCCGCTGCAGGCCGTTCAAGAGGGTGGGAGAATTGGGGGTGGGCGAGGAAATATCTTTGGAAGGTTTTCTTCCAGAGACATTTGCCATTTTAAAACTGTGTTTAAATTGTATATTAGCCATCCTCTTGAGCTTTCGAAGGTTTTCTTTGAATAATATTTCCTTCTTTTCAATAACATTCATACTACATTTCATTATCTGCCCCGTATGCGAGAATAATTTGTATTTGTTCGTGCCATGAGTTTTGGAAGGTTTTCTTCCAGAGACATTTGCCATTTTAAAACTGTGTTTATATTGTATATTAAATTTTAATGTATGCCATCTAAGAATGCATTGTGTGATAATTCAGAAATCATTACGTGATAATGTTTTGTTTCGGTGAGTGAGTTGCGTTTTGGAAGGTTTTCTTCGAATAACATTTAATATGGCAAGCTGTTCAAATTGTATACTAAAGTTTAATGTTTGTGCGCTTCGAAACCGACAGTTCGATTGCCGCTGCAGGCCGTTCAAGAGGGTGGGAGAATTGGGGGTGGGCGAGGAAATATCTTTGGAAGGTTTTCTTCCAGAGACATTTGCCATTTTAAAACTGTGTTTAAATTGTATATTAGCCATCCTCTTGAGCTTTCGAAGGTTTTCTTTGAATAATATTTCCTTCTTTTCAATAACATTCATACTACATTTCATTATCTGCCCCGTATGCGAGAATAATTTGTATTTGTTCGTGCCATGAGTTTTGGAAGGTTTTCTTCCAGAGACATTTGCCATTTTAAAACTGTGTTTATATTGTATATTAAATTTTAATGTATGCCATCTAAGAATGCATTGTGTGATAATTCAGAAATCATTACGTGATAATGTTTTGTTTCGGTGAGTGAGTTGCGTTTTGGAAGGTTTTCTTCGAATAACATTTAATATGGCAAGCTGTTCAAATTGTATACTAAAGTTTAATGTTTGTGCGCTTCGAAACCGACAGTTCGATTGCCGCTGCAGGCCGTTCAAGAGGGTGGGAGAATTGGGGGTGGGCGAGGAAATATCTTTGGAAGGTTTTCTTCCAGAGACATTTGCCATTTTAAAAACTGTGTTTAAATTGTATATTAGCCATCCTCTTGAGCTTTCGAAGGTTTTCTTTGAATAATATTTCCTTCTTTTCAATAACATTCATACTACATTTCATTATCTGCCCCGTATGCGAGAATAATTTGTATTTGTTCGTGCCATGAGTTTTGGAAGGTTTTCTTCCAGAGACATTTGCCATTTTAAAACTGTGTTTATATTGTATATTAAATT
The DNA here is from genome assembly GCA_038373885.1 of Cheiracanthium punctorium. NCBI lineage: Eukaryota > Metazoa > Arthropoda > Arachnida > Araneae > Cheiracanthiidae > Cheiracanthium > Cheiracanthium punctorium. Next base: position 36,981 of record JAWZYV010016443.1, read on the forward strand.
TTAATGTATGCCATCTAAGAATGCATTGTGTGATAATTCAGGAAATCAAATATCGTAGATAATTGAAACATTCTTGATTCGCGTGAGATAGAGACTTGTGTTTTGGAAAGGTGTATGTCCTTGCGCGAATCTAAACATGTTAATATGGACAGAGCTGATTCAAACTAAACTATGTCTACCCTAAAGGTTAAAATCGTTATGCGTAGCGCATGTCGACAGCGAACCGACGCTGAGTACTCCGAAATTGCCAAAGCTAGCAGGCAGTTTAAGAGGCAGGAGTGGGGAGGAGATCGGGAGGTAGAGCGAGAGAGAAAAATACTCTATGGAACAGCGGTTTTCTACTTCCAGAAGATATATTTAGCTAGTTTTAAAACTGTGTTTTTAAATTGTATATGTACTGACCCCAATTACCTCTTAGAGAACTTTCGATAGGCTGTTCTTAGACAAAGTTTTCAATGAAATCAATATACTTATAAAACAAAGTGGAGAAACCCAAGTGGAGAGAAACTCACGAAAGGGATACCAATATACTTCCGAAAACATGGCAGACCATGGTGAATGGAAGAAAGCGAAAGAAATAAAAAATGAGAAACGCGCCAACAGACATGTTAAGGAAATTCGATGTCCCCGCGTTACTTTGAACACGCGAACGAAGCACACTAAGACTATTCGCAGAATTATTTTTGTTAACGTGGGACTAAAAGTACCTGCGAACTTCGCGTAAACCTTATCGCCTCTTCTTTTCCGGTTTTTCTTCTGCAATACGGAATCGCCTTTTCGTGCAAAGAAAAGAGGAAGAAAAAGGATTAAACCAGCAAATAAAAAAGGAAATTTAGAGCATTTAAAGAAAAAAATGCAAAAAGGAAAAAAAATCTCAAACGCGGAACGAGGCACATTGCAAGAGAAACGAATCCCCGGGAACAGAAATTGGCAACCTTTAAAAACGCAAAATTTTGAACACTGCGAACAAAACCATGCAAAAAAAATAAATTTTTAGGTCACAGAAACAAAAAGGAACGAAAAGTAAAAAAAAAAAAATTTCGACGGAGAAGTGCAGCGAACCGCACAAAACTTCCTGTCAAAGGATGAGTCCCCCATAGATCGCAGTATGGTGGCTGCTCTCTACGTAGACACCCAACAATCCTAAGTCTCTACAGACATTTGGCGCCCCACGTCACAACCTACAGGGGAGGGAATAAGAACGGGACCGCACGATCTAGGCGGCTCCCGGATCCTCCATTCGTATAGGCCTCGTCGCAGGCTAGTCCCGAAGGATGTACACCCGCAACGCTGCCCAACG
>JAWZYV010016444.1:0-67172 GCA_038373885.1 Cheiracanthium punctorium
AAAGAATGGGAGATTGAGCATCCATGGTTAATGCTGAAAGATAATGCGTGTTTTTGCAAGTTGTGTCTTTGCTCAATATCCCAGCTTAAAAAGCATAATTTAGTGACTCACGAAAAATTAGCCAAACATAAGAATAAAGAGAAAGACTTGAAATCCTCTAAATTAATTGCACTGTTCACTATTTATAAAAAAAAAAATCAGCTGTAAATTAATCATTGAAAGAATTTGATATAAAATTTAGTGTAGCTATTGAGTGCCACTGCAGTATTAAATCCGTTGATCTCCTAGGTGAAATAGTGAAAAAGTATTCAAAAGGTAGTGCACTAGAGGATCTGAAACTCCAAACAAAGTGTGCATGCCTCATTAAGAATGTCATAAGCCTATCGTTATTCGAAGAGATGATTCAAGAGTTAAGAGAGACTAAGTTTTCTTTATATATTGATGAATCTACCGACATTTCCGCAACAAAGCATTTATGCCTGTGCTGTGTGTAAGATTTTTTTCCTCAAATAGTAATCGCTTGCGCCCTCTCAATCGTTGGAAAGTGTTTCCTAACCAATGCATTCAGTTCGATTTATAATTCCGCAAAATTTCTAAGTAATAACTCTTCATTTTTGCGATCTACTAATCTTTAAACTATTATTATTGTTATTAATTTAATCACAAAAATACGCTTCTGAATCACATCTATGCTATATTCTAGACTTTTTAAAAGTTTTCTCAAAAATCCAAAAGATGGCGCTGCAATCAAAGGGGCTATTTTTGGCTAATTTTAAGAAGCCATTTGGCTATTTTCAAGAATTTTGATCTGGCAACCCTGGTGTGATGTTCTGTTAAATCTGAAGACAAGCGTTAAGCAATTTTATCGTCGTTTGTTGGTAAAATAGATGTTTGGAATTGGCAAATGTTTCGTGTTATGAAAGGGAGGGAATGAAATATTTTATTCTGTGAAAATAAAATGTGTGTTTTTGTAAGAAATATGGTGTACGTTATAAGCCGGTGGATATTAGGAACAGGAGAGCATTAGTGACATTTCTGGGCAGTTAATTACAAAAAATTAAAGGTAAGTGCATTTTTAAATGAATTCTTACGATGTTCAATGTTTTTAATGTGAATTTTAAATTGATATTTGATATTTTTATGTTTTCGTTTAATGCTATTACGTGCTATTCTAATCATACTGACTTTATATCCACCGATGTTTTTTGGAATTGAAAACGGGCCAGTGTTTGCCCAGTTTACATTAGCTGTACAACTAGACTGCTTAATCCACTGTAGTGTTTTTAGGTTAAAACGGTCCACTGTTTGTTCATTTTAAATTACCTGTTGCTGAATTTTCAGACGCTTTTTAGGTTTAATATGGACCGGTGTATTTTGTCGTTTTGATGTGCTTCTGTTAATGGAACTTATGTGCAATTTTAATGCGTTAAAATTCTTTGCTTTGCAGATCGTGCTAACTGGTTGGCGACAGTAGCTGGGGCTTAGCAACTGACAAGCTCCAGCGACTGTCACCGTGTTTACATGGGGCTCGCACCGTCTTGGTCGATTTTACTATTTATAGTATTGAATTTTAACATTACAACAGAGCCTGACTTATAACATTTTGTGTCCGGGGCACTTTCCAAATTTTGTGCCCCTATAAATCTCTAAATTAAATTTATTGGCCTATTTCTGCATGTGTGCCCAGGGCATATGCCCCAAGTGCCCGTGCAATAATCAGGGCCTGCATTACAACCCTTATATTAAAGGTGTAGAAAATTTCTATTTAATAAGAGGATATTAATCAAACCATGAAAAAGACCACTACATTTAATATTAGCAAAATTCTTAAACTTTATCAAACTTAATTTCTGAACTTAGCTTTTTACTTTCCGAACATGTACCATGTAAGGAAAGTATTGTAATCATGAAAAAATTCGACTTCGAGATTTTGGTGTTTTTACACGTTTTGAGGGCTTCTGAATCCATTTATGCTATTTTTACGAGATGTATGTATGTATGTGTGTGTGTGTGTATGTGTGTGTGTGTGTGTGTTTGTGTGTATGTGAGTGAACACGATAGCTTCTGAACGGAGCATTCGATTGAGCTCAAATTGGATATATATGTCATAAACCACCGTCGCAAGACCGGTATTGATTTTGGTGTGTATAGGACTTATAGTTTTTCTACAGGGCTACGACAAAGATTTCTTTTACATTATGGCCTATGGGGGGAATTTCTTGAAAGTGCGCTAGCGTTTAAACGGTCGATTCGATTGAGCTCAAATTGGGTACACATGTTATAAACCACCGTTGCAAGACCGGTATTGATTTTGGTGTGTATAGGACTTATAGTTTTTCTACAGGGCTACGACAAAGATTTCTTTTACATTATGGCCTGTGGGGGGAATTTCTTGAAAGTGCGCTAGCGTTTAAACGATACCTTCGATTGAGCTCAAATTCGGTATACATGTTAGAAACCACCATCCTAAGACCGGTATTGATTTTGGTGTGTATAGGACTTATAGTTCTCCTAAAGGGCTACGACAAAACTTTCTTTTATGTTATGGCATATGGGGAGAAATTCTTGAAAGTGCGCAAGCGTTTAAATGGTGCATTCGATTGAGTTTCAATTTGGTATATGTGTTTGAATTATTCATCGATTAAAATTTATTTAAGTGCTTGGTAATGATCTTAATCGTAAGTGTTCGGAAAGTCGAGTGGAGTCACTCCAGATTTTTTTTTTTTTTTTAATTTTATAATTTGAAGCTTAGTTCTTTAACTGTAGTTAAAATTGATATTTAATTAGGTGTACTTAATAATGAATAATAAACACGGTAAAAATATACACGGAGTAAATTAAGTTTTGGAATGAAATAATAAAAGGTAGACTATTTTAAAACTCTTAAAGTATTGATGACTGGATTCTGTTTTTTGGATGATTTTTCTGTATAATGCCATGTATTTTTAGAAATTGTTGAATGTCCTACATACACAAATCATATTTTGAATTATATTTAAAATTATTTACTCTTATTTTTAACTATTGATTATCACAAGTAATTTATTGTTCTTCAAAAAAGTTTTGAGCATGTGAAAAATTTCATAATTTTGTGCATTTATTCTAAAATGCTAAAAAAATTATGCTAAATTTCAGGGATAATTTAATAATTTTTATTACAGTATTTTCTTTTCGGGGGGGGGGGGTGTTGGATTCACAATTTTTATTTAAATTACCAAAATATATTTTTATACAAACAGAATTTTATCTTAATTATGGTAAAAGGGGTTAAATTAAATACAGATTTTCTTTAATTAAAACATTTTTTGAACTATGCTAAGATGTTTTTCATGCAGTTTAAGTCTATGCAGGACCTGACTAAAACATTTTTGTGTCTTGGGCATTTTTCAAGTTTTGTGCACCTATACATATTTTGTGTCTTTGTATAATTAGTCTAAACTCAATTTTTGCTTCTATCTGCATGTAATGCCCAGGGTAGGGGCCCAAAGTGCTCGTACAATAATCAGGACCTGGCTGCATAATCACTCTGTTTCAGTTGAGGCTGCATAAAACATATATGCTGAAATTTGAATTTTGGCTCATACTATACGAGAGTTTCTGAAGTGTTATTAAGTGTTTCATTGTACCCCGAGTATACAGGGTACAATGAAACACTGTCAACCTTCACCTTTTGAAAATTTTTTAACCCTGAAGATGCTGTTTACAAACTCATAAAAATTAATTTAGATGGGGAAAAGAGTAGGTTAAAATTGTCATTAATTTTATTATTGTACATGCAAATTTGTGAACAGGAAAAAAAACGAGTGAATTTTTTTTCATTGTACCCCAATTTCCCCTACTTACCGCTGCGAGCCATTATTTTCTATCATGATAAAAATTAAAACTACTTTAAGAACGCAAATTACATATGCTCATTTAGAGGATCAATTAAGGTTTTGCGTTACGAAGCTTTATTCAAATACTAATTGCTTTCAAGCTAGAAACAATTGCAAAAATCCCACTAACTTAAATTTTCCATTTTATTTTAAAATTATTTTAGGAGTTGTTGTTATGTTGCTTTTTTAAAAATTAAATCTTTTTTCTATTGTATTTCTTCATATAATGTAATAAATTTATTTTAAAATGCTTCTACTTTATTATTTTTATTTGAATTGCTATTTAAATATGTAGTTGTCTTTTAAAATTTAAAAATCTGAATATGTGTGTGTGTGTGTGTGTGTGTGTGTGTGTGTGTGTGTGCTGCTACAGGTATACAAAGAAGGGGTTGCACAATGCAACCAAAAAAACTGGTGCGTGCGACTGCAAATTACATTTGCTTCCGCAAATTTGAAAATGTAAGAAAAGTTTGGCGTCACCTAATTTTTGTCAGTTCCACTAAATATTTGGATTCTATTTGCATCCCCCTGCGCTAATAAATGTATACAAATATAAAGAATTACAGCAGTATCTATAAACCTGTAATTAAAAAAATAATTATTAATTATTAATGTTATAATGAGTTATTACTCGTATGGGAATACAAAAATCTTTTATATTGTTACTTTTTATGCCAAACAATAATGACTTTTTTATAATATTTCTATGTAATGCAATGAATTGTTAAAACTATACAAAAACTATTATAATTTCATAGGTACGTCGACTCATACGGCCTCCTTTATTACTGCCCAATTTACATGTGGCCTTCAATGGTAAAAAGGTTCCGCATCTCTAGAGGCTAGAGTATGTCGGGATGTTCAAGAGAAGAACAACCAACTCGCAACCTCCTAAAGCAACCATTCAGAGTCAGGAAGCAGTATTGCGTAAGGAGCAGGACCAATTACCACTGGAACTCAACTGGGTACCAATACCAGGTATGAAATTTTGCTGTGAGGCTTGTAAATATGTAAGCCAGCCTATTAACCCCTACCCCTTTTTCTTCCCCTCTCTTTTTTTAAAACCTTTAGAATCTGAAAATTAATGCATGGCCATGCACGTTTATTTTAAATGATGAGTTTTTAATAATTTATTGATTGTTTTACATAATGAAATTCATTAAAATGTTTTAGTAAAAGAGGATTTGATTACGGTGATATTTCTGTGGTTTGTAAAATATGTCAATTTGGGACAAGATATGTATAAACAAGAAATGAAGTTTACATTATAGATTTCTTTAAGGAATTAATTTTAAAAGAAAAATTTCTAGTTTAATGTTATGCATCTTACAAACGTGAGTTAATTGCATATTTTTGTACTGATGTTTTTTTTTTTTTCTTTAGGAAAGTTTTCGAATTAATTTTTTTTTCGGGGGGGGGGGGGCATGCAACCACTCAACCACTCTCAGAATTTAACATATATAGATAATCATAAGTTCAATGTGTAATAATTTCATAAGACACTAACAGTTTTTTCTGTCAGAAGTAAAATTTTAAAAACATCCTTATATTATTTGTTAACAAAAATACTTTATATTTAGTATACTTCCTTCTTCAATAACTAAAAATTGTAATTGAAATAATTTAAACTTAAAAAATGTTCTTTAGTAAAGAATAATATTCACATTGATTGATTTAAATAATTCCTGTGTCAGAACAATCCATTTTAAATGTTTCAGAAATGACATCAGATTAAAAAAAAAATGAAAAAGAAAACAAAAAAGAAGGAAATAAATTTTATATAGTATTTATGTATATGCTTACAAGGTAAGTGAATGAAACTGTATAATTTAAAAAAGTCACTCTAAAGAAAGAAAAAGGGAGGCAGTTTTGACCATCACTGTTGTCAATCTAGAGAGTGGAAAATAAGTTATGGAATACTGGGTTGGTGCAATGCGTGTGCGCCTTAAAAGCGAACTAAAGGAAAGGCAGTCTTGTGCTTTCAGTGTTATAAATATAATTTGTGACTGTACCTAAAAACAAAGAATATTTTAAAGTAACCTCCCAAAGACTTTTCAAGCATTAAAAGAAAGGATTCAGCATGCTGTGTCCACAATAATGCTAAAAATGCTGTGCACTTTATAGGCAGCTTTGCAATGAGACTGCAAGAATGTGTGTGGGAAAATAGAGGACTTTTTGAAAATTATTTTCCAAAAATAAACGATTCTGCACCTACACAATATCTTCATTCATGTAGATTACGCTGCTTCATCACTAAATTTTACAAAAGATGATTTTTAGAATGTTATTAGTTTTAAGAAATTATTTCATCCCATTGGCTCACGTTGTATATACAGTGGAACATCAAAAATCCACCAAATATTACAGATGTATTTTCGCAGTTTAATGCCTTTATGTTGAGGAATCTCAAAATAGCACATATTTTATACATTCTTTTAAAAAAGAAACCAGCATAACACCTGATTTTTGCATGACGTTATATATTGTTATTTTGTATTTAATAATGATAAAATTTTCACAGTTTAACATTTTTAAATATTTTATTTGGATAAAGATTTTAAAAAATATCGATAAGTGTTTATATAAACAAATTTCAGCTAACCCATTTATGCCTAGTGTCCCTTTTTTGGGGTGGCATTTTCGCTATCAGTCAAAAACGTTATTAATTTTCCCTAGCCTTTATTCACGAGTCTTGAACCTCAATTTCACAAAATATTTTAACATGACCTAGTAGGATGTTGACATTTCAATTATTATGCATAATGATTTTAAAAGTAATCATCCCTTATTCAAGAAATATACATCAGAAATTTATCTATTATTGCTGGTATTAGCAAAAGTCGAAGAAAGTCGCAAAAATATCTGGGCACAAATGGGTTAATGAAATCAGTTGAAATATTGAAATAGTAGCCAAAAAAGAAAAGAATGGCACATTTTTTGGGATTTATTTATTTGCTGATGACGTTTTTTTGTTTTATCCTAGGCATCTGAAAATCTAGGCATCAGTTTGATCAAAGAGAAGACTGAATAAGTTATGTTGTATGTGGTTTAAAATATTAAGATGAAATATAAAAACTTAGTGTGTAGCTTTATATACTGTATAAAGCTTAAAAGACTGAGAGAAGACTGTATAAGTTATGTTGTATGTGGTTTAAAATATTAAGATGAAATATAATAACTTAAAGTGTAGCTTTATATACTGTATATGGAAAGTCGATAAAATTTCTAATGTTTTAAATTTCATTTGTTATTTAATGCTTTTTTTCAGTTTATTTAAAAGCTAACATTTTATTAAATCAAAAATAATTAAGAACTTTGTAAAATAATACACATAAAAGGGTATTTATCCAGGACAATCCCTTTGGTTGGTACAAAAAAGTGTACTTTTCTACAGTATCAAGAAAGTCAACCGCAGTTAGAAAGAATAGCCATTTACTTGTGCAGATGACTGACTTATTGTAACTGAAGAAGAGTGGACTTTTTTTTGTATTACTCAAAATGATAGACCTCAATTTGTATCTTTTATGAGTTATTTTACAAAGTTTTTAATTAGTTTTACCTTTTCACCACCAGATTTTTGTTGAGTGCTTTTGTTATTTTATTAAATTACTTTACCTGTGATTGTTTTGAATATATTAATTTATATTTAATAAAAAAAATCTTATCGTAAGCAATTTTAATAAACATGACTTTAATTTGAAACTACCAAAAATTATTCTAGATAAATAATTTCAATGCAGTTTTTAAATTAACTATACTAATTTATATAATGATAAGTTTTATTCATCCAGTAAACTATAAATTAAAAGCATTATACTGACTTTTTCAAAGAACAGCATGAAATTTTGTCCTGCCATATCTTTATTTATATCTTTACTTTAGAACTTAAAGGCCTGTATTTGTTCCAAGAAAGTAAAATAAAAAATAAATAGCACATTAAATCATTGTATATTACCATTATGCTTAATTTACCTTTTCAACAAATATTCTTTAAATATCTGGATTTGTGGAAGAAGATATTAATAAGAGAAAGTATGTATAAATGTAGCTGAGTGACATAGTAAAAAAAACAAAACACTGAAGCAACTTAACTCTAGAAATACAACGGGCCTGCCTTTTACGGGTATGTATAAAACAACTCCATACAAACAAATTTTTGAAAAAAATCTGTTTGCATGATCTTAACTTATAACTTGGCCCTGTGAATAAGAGGAACCTTAGTCCTTTACAAGTCGAGGATTATTAATCCCCCCCCCCTTCAGGCTTGGATGTAAGTTTGCTTACTTAGTTATTAAAATAAATTAATTTCAAAGCTATGTTCACGAGACTTTAATTTTACGTTTTTGTTAAAAATATTGCCATGTTTAATTATCAAGCTATTACACACTCACCAAAGTTCTTTTTTAAAGTTATAGTCTCCTACAGCTATGCATCACTATAACATTAACATATTAGACATAGATGTGACTGTGAGTTTGCAATTTATTTTAATAGCAAATGATCTCAGCTTCAAGAATGAAAATCTCATTCCGAAATTTTCCACTGCCACTTGCAATGCTTTGGTTAAATTCACATTTTGTAATTTGACATTAGTGCTGTTTCGAAAAGTGTCAACAACAAAAATATTGATTGCAGATCTTTCTGGCTTTTTAAAGGAGCAAGATTTTTCTACATATTTTAAATGGTTGTGCAAAATTTCTAACTACTTCAGAGTTAGAGAAAAAAGTTTTCATTTAAAAACAGTGCAAGTTTAGTACTGTGCAAATCGGGGTAAATTTGTTTGAAAATTAATTGTAAATGTGTAGGATAAAAGAAAATTATTTAGAAACCGTGTAAACATGAAACCGTATAAATTGAGTACCGGGCATACCGAAGAATAGCCATAAATTTGTTTGAAATGTAATTGTAAATTGTAGTATCCAATAAATAAAATTTAAAATAAAACCCCTCTAAAATAAGTTTTCATTTAAAAAGTGTAAATTGAATACCGTGCTAATCGAGGGATAAGTGTAAATTTGTTTAAAAATTAATTGTAAATGTGTAGGATTTAACAAAACTGAAAAAAATTTCATTCCAAAATCCGTATAAACACGAAACCGTGTAAACTGAGTACTGTGCATATGAAAGGATAGCTGTAAATTTGTTTGAAATGTAATGTTAAATTGTATAGGACCCAATAAATAAAATTTAAAAAAAACTCTAAAATAAGTTCTCATTTAAAAACAGTGTAAACTGAGTACCGTGCAAATCGAGGGATGGGAATAAATTTGTTTCAAAATTAATTGTAAACCATAGGATAAGGAAAAAAAATTATTTAAAAAATCATTTTGAAACCTTATAAAAGCGAAACCGTGTAAAACTGAGTACCGTGCATATTGAAGGATAGTTCTGTAAATTTCTTTGATATGTAATTGTAAATTGTAGAATCCAATAAATAAAATTTAAAAAACCTGTAAAATAAGTTTCAATTTAAAAACAGTGTAAATTGAGTACCGTGCAAATCGAGGGATATGTGTGAATTTGTCTGAAAATTAATTGTAAATGTGTAGGATTTAAAAAAACAATATGTAAAACCGTGTAAACGCGAAACCGTGTAAATTGAGTAAAGTGAATATGGCAGATAGCTGTAAATTTGATTGAAATGTAATTGTAAATTGTAGGATCCCATAAATAATATTAAAAAAACAAAAGTTTTCATTTGAAAACCGCGTAAATTGAGTACCGAGCAAATAGAGGGATAGCTGTAAATTTGTTTGAAAAGTAATTTTAAATGTGTCTGATGTACACACACCATAACATAAAATAAAACGTTTTCATTTAAAAACGTGTAAATTGAGTGCCGTGCAAATCGAGGGACAGGTATAAATTTTTGCTCGAAACGTAATTATAAATGCATGTGTACAGAAAAATTGCATCAGGCTAAAACTTACACAGAAGTGCAGTACAATTCCATGAAAGTACTTGAAAATTAAAGAACTGTAAAAACACGTTACAGTGCTTGAAAATTCAAGTTCTGTAAAAATACACAACAGTGCTTGAAAAATCAGGCGCTGTAATTTTATAGCATGGTGTTGTAAATTTACATAAGTGCTCGAAAAATGAGGTGCTTTAATTTTACAACACAGTGTTGTAAATTCACATAGATGCTTGAAAAATGAAGTGTTGTAATTTTACAACACAGTGTTGTGAATTTACATAGGTACTTGAAAATGATGTGCTGTAATTTTACAACACGGTGCTGTAAATTTACAGCACATGTGCTGTTGTGCCACCGTGCCATCGTGCCAACTATTTACAACACGGTGTTGTAAATTTACAACACAGTGCTTGAAAATTCAAAGTGCTTCATATTTACAGCACATGTGTTGGCGTTATGATTACCAGCACACTGTGCTGTAATTTAGCATGGTTTTTTCTTATAGTGAACCTGACACTAGTTTGTTGAATTAAATAAGTGCAACAATATTATCTGCTTAGCACACAAAAGGTCACTATGAAAATTATATTTGAGCTATGTTACAGCACTCCAAAAACATTTATACATGGACATGGTTGCAAAAAATAAAATGAAATATATATAAATAAATAAGCTAATTTATATCGCCTTCATTTTTGGTTTTCTCTTTCCAATGTTTCGCGTAAAGAAGGGGAAAAAATAATAAATAAAATAAAAGAATTATTATTCGAAAAGCTAAACATGTTTAATTGCATGATTGGTTCAAAAAGTTGAATATATGGAGCAGAATATAATATTTCTGTGTTTTTTATTGATTTTATTATATTTATGATACTTTCGTGCAGGGCCTTATTATCGAATGGGCAACCTGGACTTTGCCCAAGGCCCCCAACTCGAAAGGGCGCCCAACTTCAAATGTTCGGAAATATTCTTTTTTATATCAAAATTTTATGTAAAATAACACAAATTTCATAGATGGGGCCCTCAAATCCATCAATGCCCGAGGCTCCTGTTGGTCATAATCGGGCCCTGCTTTCGTGAGGTACTGCATCTTTAGAATTGTATTTGTTTGCATCATTAAATTTATTTAAAGAAAAAGAACACGGCGGGAGGAGTCCTCCCCCCTTATGTAAAAATTAATTACATTTTATTAAACCAAAGCTTTATATATATGTGCAAACTTGAAGTATTTTTAAAAAATGTAATACTTTACATAAAAATATATGTAAAAACCATTTACAAAAAATCATAAGCAAAGTTAACAAGCGAGAATTATTTCCGATGAATCTGACGATCGTTAAGATTGATAGTGTATAAAAATGTGCAAAATTGTTTGTTTCATTTGATAATTTTACATACGTATAAAAAAAACGTCATACATACATTAAATATGTATAAAAGAACTTTTATTCAATTCTATTTCCAATCATCAAACCTGTCGGAAACTTAAGATTGGTTTTATTGCAAAGCTTACACTGAATTTCATTAACGGACATTTAAATTTTTATACTTTTATACCTTATCTTAAATAAAACATGGATTTTTCATTAAATTTTTTACTTAAAAAAAGAAAAAGGCCTCCGAAGGTAGGCTCATACCTTGAAAAGCTTGCTCATTTCAGACTAAAGCTTTAATATAAATTTTAAAAATAGAAATTGCGGACGAAATTCGTTTTCTTTGGTCTAAATAAACATACAATTTTAAATAAATTATTGGTGAATTATTAGTACGAAGATTTAAATATAGATGGCAGCACTACAGGACCTGCCGAATAGCGTAAATCTATCCGCACCGGCCGGTCCGAATAGCCACTCTGTTCCTGTAGCGTAAGATTAAAAAAATAATCATTGTTAAACAGAAACGACGTCGTCTTTGAATAGAAATTTTTTACGATGGAGTTGCTGGGACTTTGAAGTATCGTCTTTCGAAAGAGACCGTCTTCAAACAGAGAGTCAACTGTATATACAGTGCTACTTTTTTAAATTTCAGTTCATGTAAAATTTACAATTTTTTTAAACTTCCTTAATCCATAGTGTATTTCTAGCTCTGGGGGGGGCTCGAGCCCCCCCCCGTGGATCCGACACTGTGCTGGACATTAGCAAAGCTTTTGACCGCGTCTGCCATAACACATTATTTACAATCTAATCACTATAAACACGCCGGACGCGTTGATACATTTGATCAAATCTTACCTGAGAAATCGAAAGTTATCCGTCCGCATCAACAACACTTACTCCACACACACTCCTATTGAGGCTGGTGTACAACAAGGATCTCTCCTTGGTCCTGCACTGTTTAACATTTACATAAATGATATTCCAAGAGATTCTCACATTTCATTAGCAGTATATGCAGACGATACGGCTGTAATGTCCAGACCCACGCACCCTGACATTATGGTCAGCAAAATTTAGCACCACATTGACACACTCGAAGAATGGTTCGCCATATGGAAATTAAAAGTAAATCCCTGTGTCAGGATATTTACTTCACTAGATCCTGCAAAATTACAAAACGGATTTATATAAATGATGAAAGAGTTGAATGAGAAAAATGCACTATCAGCATCCCATACAACAAAAGATAAGAATGTGGAATTGCGGGGTGGGAAAGCTTTGGCGGAATCGAGGGTTGCCGGGTCGCTGTCAAAATCTGTGGTCAAGACTGGATTTTCCGACAAGACTGTGAAAGTTCTAATTGGTGGAATTCGTTCAATAACGATGCACGAGAAGTTTATTATTAACTCTTTAAAATTGCAAACGTTTCCAGGGCCGGACTGGGCCATCGGGCGGTCGGGCGATCGCCCGATGGTCCTATGGGCCGGTGCTCTATAGAACCAGAGGGCCTAAACCAAAGCCACCTAGAGCAGTGAATCAAGCCTAAAGCATAAATCCGTGACGTCACAGTCCGGGTCCCTGGCCGTCCGATAAGCTTTGCTACGAAGACGCTGTTCTGATTGCTTTTGTGAGTTTATCTTGGGAACAATTTTGAAATTAGATCCCTTTCACAAAGTGAAAAAATTTGCTTGATAGAAAATATTTATTTTTCACGAAATTTACTGTGAAGAGTAAATTTCTTTCGATATAAAATATAGTTTGAAAAATAAATGTAGAAAATATCGTGAAAAATAAATATAGAAAATATTTATTTTTCACGAAATTTACTCTGAAGAGTAAATTTCTTTCGATATAAAATATAGTATATCTATATACCAGTGGCGTAGCCAGAAAATTTTCATGGGGGTGGGGGTTACGACTACTGCAACTCACATATATGTATGTATACGTGTGTGTGATAAGGAAGTGAAGAATATACATTTTGTATGGCAAAAAATTCCTCATGGGGGGTGTGACCCCCCTAACCCCCCCCTTTGGATACGCCCCTGCTATATACATTTAAAAAGCAATAAATTTAGAATCGAAGAAAAAATAGAGAATTTTAAGAATATTCAAACATACTTTGTGTACCCGATTGTTAGTATAAATCGAAAATTCAACCTTCTTATCCCCAAAGAATTTTGAGTTTGAATATTATTCGCTAACTAGAATTCTTTGGAAATAACAAAAGAAAAAAGTTTGCAAAACTTAATTTATTTAATCATATTTTATTTATATTAACAGACTTCATTTTAATTAGTTTAAAGAAGCCTTTGATTTTTTTCTTTTAAACTGCAGGAAACTTCAGCTGTAATGAGATCAGATTGTGAGGTCTATTTTATAGTTATTACAACATAATAAAAGCACTAATTGAGGGGGGAAATATATGTCATCAAATGAACGATTCTGAATCGGGGAAGAATGTTTTATCTAAGTTGCACTAGTATTTATATATATATATATATAAACGTCTATTATACTAGATACTCATTGATGTGCTTGAATCGTCCTAGATTATACTAGATACTCATTGTTGTGATTATTGTCCTTAAACTGCTACTAAGCAATAATTTATGGTTAAATTATTTTTCTTGCTTCTGTAAAAGAACTACAGATGCTGCATATAGTTTTTCTTCTTCTTTTTTTTTTTTTTTTTTTAATATATATAGAGAGCATTATTTCGTAAACCGGAATGACATACACTAATTTTGTTTTATTCTTGAAATATATTTACGCTCCAAAATACACTTTAAAAACCATGACTGTCTATAAAGCATAATTATTGAAATTATTAAGTGCCCTAGAAAAATAACTATCAATGCTATATACATAATTTTCGATGGGGTATATGTTTAAGTATATAGAAATGACATATACAATTTATTGCAATCAGTACATCTTTATGGAAGTCAGAGCACTGACAATGGGCAAACAGTTCGGGAGGAATCAGTTGCAGATTTACGAGTTTAATTTGCAGTGTAACGTTATAAAGTTCTTCATCAAGACACTGTAACGCTATAATCCAAGTAAAACACTACTGAATATAATTACGTGGTTTAATTAGCGAATTAAATAATGACAATTAACAAAGCGAAACAGCACAACAGAACGGCAGGGGGGAGTAGGACCGGCGACATACACCAACACGAAGACGAGGGAACCTCGCATTAGTTGTGCATGGTAGCGCTGGAGCGTCCTAGGCGCATGCGCGGGCGAGTCGTCAATCCGGGCACCCGCGGAGATCTACGCGTGAGTCGTCGCCCATCTGCGGGCAACCAGAGCGACGCATTTCGCCGTACGCCGGCGTCTGCCTTAGGTAATTCTCTAGGAGGCTTTGCCTAAACCCGCAATTTCGCAACGCAACATTTGAAAGGTAGGGGACTATGTATGTTGTATGCTGAATAATGGCTCCGGTATCTAAACTAGATAAAGATTAAAATTTCAATGAGCTTCATAAAACATTTTTAAAACACACATTGCGACAAGCAGGGTACAATGCAAAAGCGAAAAAACTAGCACCGGCGGGAAACGGGAGCTCGGGGCCGACGACGCGACGATCCCGCTTCCTTAGAATAGAGAATTGAAAAAGACTGACGTATCTAAAAATTGTATACATTACTGTCTATGCACCATTATATACACTTATGTCATAACAGACCCATAATGACTCAAAACTATCTTAAAAGCACCTGTCAGAGTAAGAAAATGTGTTTTTTTTTAAAAAAAGAACATTAGCACATCCATATTCGTGTGAAAAAATGAAATAAATAGACGATAACTCTAAATTTAAAATTTTTTTCCGTGTGTGTGTTTGACGTTATTTGCTGTATTTTAATTTAGTTGAAACTTAATGTATTATTAGTGATAATAGTAAAACAAAACAAAAGAATGTTCAAAGCTTTCTTTTACTTATAGAGAAATTTCTAATTACCATTTCTAGACAGCCCCACCCGTGGCCGAACACATAGCGCCTTCAATTAGGAGATGGAAGGTGCCTGATTCAAGCCCAAGACACGTCCGCCAACATAACCGTTCGGAGTTTTCCGTGGTTTGATTCGAAACTTAGAGTAAATTTGGGTTAAGACCACTTAGAAAGACTGCCAAGGAGGGCACCGGCACCCCCCATCGGTCTATACCCCTAGTGTAGATAAATGGCCGTAATGGCCCGTTGAAAAAAGAAGAAACAGAATTTGCTGCAGGTGTTAAAAATACTTCAAAACGTTATTTTAAAATTAGCTGAGTCCAATATTTCTTCTTTCCCCCACAGAGTCTGTAGAAAGAAAAGCCAAATAAATACAAAACACGAATTTTGCATTGGCTGTCTTATATGCTAAAACAGAAAATTAGTTAAGTGATTTCAATTTTGCCTATAATTGAGTAAATTATTGGAGGGGCTCGTGCCTCATCCATGTTCCCGTATAACGGCCGTTGCTATCCGGACCGACCGGTGCGGATAGCTTACAGGCTATTCGGCCCGTTCTGTAGTGCTGCCATCTATATTTAAATGTCCGTACTAATAATTCACCAATAATTTATTTAAAATTGTATGTTTATTTAGACCAAAGAAAACGAATTTCGTCCGCAATTTCTATTTTTAAAATTTATATTAAAACTGACTGAAAACTGACGCCAACACCGTAGGTAAAGTGGTATAAGTCATCATTTTCAAAATTAATTTTCTCGCTAACTATTTCACTTAGAGACACGGGATTTGTTTCATTAATTTTCTTAGACAAAGAGCAACATTCTTCTAAATATAAAGGGTAAGAAAGAGGGACTGTATAAAAACTAAATTTCGTATTTTAAATGTACACCACCCCTAGTAAAAAAATGCCATATCTGAAAGCTAGTCTTAATTTGACGAACTTTTCTAATTGGAAGTATGTTTCGATCACTTACGGTTTAAAAAATAATTGCCTTAACATGTATTTTGAATCACCCGGTAACGGTATACTTATAAATCCTTTATTTTTAAGAATTATTATTTAAAACCAAAGAGTTAAATGATAAATTACCATGAATCAGAGTAAACTCTTGCACTTATAAAAAGAAAACCAGTAATAATAATCCATAACTGATTACGAATCAGACTAAAGGTGGTAATATATTACAGAGAACGTGCATGTTAAATCTGTAGAGTCTTATATTCTTTTTTTAGGATTGCCTGTTATGTGAGAGATGGTATTTAAAATTTTTGAAAATGTTATAATTTGTTACCGAATGACTAGGACTTTGTCCTAAGAATACACACAAATTGAACAATCAGTTAATTAAATTAATAATTCAGTAATTAAATTATTTCTTTATTTTATTATTTTCAAGAGAATATATCATATTACCTTTAAGATTTTAGTTAATATGAGGCACATGGCTTCTGAATATTTTGATATTAGTTTGAATGTTTTATTGTCATTTATATATAATTCATCACTATTTAGAAGTTCCACAAAACTAGGAAATAAAAATGATTTAAATATTTTAGAGAAAAAAATGAAATTATTATGATTTTAAGTTTCATTAAAATTTAAATAAATCGTTTGAAGTCAATTCAGTTTCTATTCAGCTTTTAAAAATTTTCATTTATATCATTTTGAATATTTTGTTTAAAAAAATCTCAATAAAAGGATGTATCTTTCTAGATAGAATAGCTGATATAAAAAATGTGATAAAATATTTATTATCACATAGCTTTTAAATGTTTTTACTGGGTATAATATTCTTAAATGTAAAATGTTTGTACAGTACATGTATTTTGTGAGTTGAACAGGAATCAACCTCAAAGAAATTGCTTGACCGTACACTATTTCCGACGGTCATAGTATCTTTTGTTGGAGGAATCTTCCTTTTTTCCAGGAAAAAGAAGGGAAGATTTCCCTCCCCTCCTTTCCTCCCTTTTATGACCTTCATGATCTTGACATGTGGCTTGGTTTTAAATTTTTGTGATTAATATGATAATAGATTAAAATTGAATGCTCTGAAATTACAAAAGCACCTCCTTTACTCAAAAACAAAAGAATTTGGGGGCAAGCCAATATTTGATTAAACATATTATCATATTTACTGAACAACGAAATAAGTTCATGTACAATATTTAAGTAAAAATTATTGGTTTAAAGGGGGGGGGGGTGAAGGGAGGATTAGTTTTTTTTTCTGGTTGGCGTTTTTTCCGTTAGAGTTTTTCCTACATTCTTTATGTTTTTAATGTGAAGCTGGAATAAGCGCCTTCACCCCACTCTTCTACGAATTTGATTTGAAACCAGGATTTAAGTGAAAATACTAATGTTTCTACTGGGGGGGGGGGGCTTTCAGAGTATGAAACATTTTACTGCAAAACGGATACAAAAAAATTCAAATGCTTAAAAAAATTTCACTTCACCAAAACCTAGGGGGCAATGGGGCTACTGTGCATACTGTGCACTTATAAATCAGACAATTGTCCTTGGAAAATTACCTGAATGTCAATTTTCAATGGAGATAAATACAACATACATGAAAGTACTTCTGTTTGCGCCTTTTCGTGTGCCCACTCCTGCCTTACATTTTTTATTTCACGCCCCCCCCCCCCCCTGCTCATCTAAAAAAATAACCCCTTCAATATTGTGCGTTTTTTCCCGACTTCCTATGGTTACATATTTACATTTTAATAAAATTTAAACTTTCAATTCATTAGTACTCATTTAATGTTGATTTACTGTCATATGGAAGATAAGAGATGGTACTCAAAAGTGTAGGGTACTATTTCGAAACGACTTGCCTTTTATTTTATTGTATTGCAGTATGATCAGCGACCCTTGTTCTTGTTTAGTAAAACAATATAGTTAATTTGATATATTGGTAATTGTATAGTACCTTTTTTTTCTGAAGAAGTATATGTGCTTGGAAAAATGGAGGAGGATACCTTAGTCCGTTCTTATAATGGCTGAACTCTACTAGTACATAACCGATAACATTTATGCAAAACAGATCATACAGTACTTTATGAATATTTCGCAGTGCCATATTCTCTTTGGTCATTTGATAGTAAAATGAATGGATACATTGTATTGCATTGTGTATTTAAGGCAAACACTACAATTGGGATAATCTGTCTAAGGGATGTCTCAGGCGGTAAACTTTCTAAGGGGTTCAAACGCTTATTCACGTGACATCTAGAGAAAACCGACCAAAGCTCCAGATCGACAGCCGCACGGTAGGTCAGAATCCTTGAATGACTGGTGACAATACTGATGATACTGAATTCTGAGAACCAATTTTCGATGTTTTAAATGTATGAATAGAACCAGTGAAATGCTAATTACTTAAATATAAGTGCTGCAAAATATATAAAATAACGTCATTGTTTATTTAGTATTTTGCTTAATATTCTTTAAATATGACAATTTATCTATAAGAATACTTACTCATTTTACCATTTCACGCCATAGGACAAAGTGCTCATAAAACTTAAAAAAGAAAAATGTTATGAGAATGTGTTGTATTAGGGGAAACATTTTTAAAATTTACTTAAATGTGTGCAACTGTACTTGCAACTAGCGCAATGCAAAGTGAAAATTTAAAATCTTAAATGTACTCTGCTTATAACTATTTAAAATTAAAAATCATTCATTTTATGACCTGAGAGTTTTTACTTTCCGAACATGTACCATATAAGGAAAGTATTGTAAACATGAAAAAATCTGGAGTGAATCCACTCAATTTTCCGAACACTTATGATTAAGATCATTACCATGCATTTAAATAGATTTTAATTGATGAATAATTCAAACATACATACCAAATGGAAGCTCAATCGAATGCACCGTTTAAACGCTAAGCGCGCTTTCAAGAATTTCTCCCCATAGGCCATAATGTAAAAGAAATCTTTGTCGTAGCTCTGTAGAAAAACTAAGTCCTATACACACCAAAATCAATACCGGTCTTACGATAGTGGTTTATAACATGTATCCCAATTTGAGCTCAATCGAATGTACCGTTTAAACGCTAGCGCACTTTCAAGAATTTCCTTCCATAATGTAAAAGAAATCTTTGTCGTAGTCCTGTAGAAAAACTAAAAGTCCTATACACGCCAAAATCAATACCGGTCTTGCGACGGTGGTTTATAACATATACACTGAATTTGAGCTCAATCGAATACCCCGTTCAGGAGCTATCGTGTTCACTCACATACACACAAACAGGGCGCCGGCAGCATAGGGCAAGGGGGGTAAATGCCCCCCCCCTGGATTTTTGTATGCAGTGTTTTCCCCTGCTTTTTGCTCTTTCCAACATGGTAACCATATGTTGAAGTAGTCTTTACCCCCCCCTTGAGTAGTCTTTGCTTCCCCTGGAGTAGTCTTTGCCCCCCTGGAAATATTCTGCCGGCGCACCACACACACACACATCTCGTAAAAATAGCATAAATGAATTCAGAAGACCTCAAAACGTGTAAATACACCAAAATCTCGAATTCGATTTTTCTCATGATTACAATACTTTCCTTACATGGTACATCCTCCAAAAAAGGTATTCGAGCAAGAGAGAAATTTCCTATATTAGATTTACGAATAATAATTGAGTTTTTGAAAAATGCACAACTTTACGGAAATACGAAATGTCGCATTTATACATAGCCTAATTCATATTCTATGATAAATAATTTTTAATATACGAAACCAACGTAGGAAATTTCTCTCTTGCTCGAATACTTTTTTTGGAGGGGTACATGTTCGGAAAGTAAAAATTCGACTTCGAGATTTTGGTGACACGTTTTGAGGTCTTCTGAATTCATTTATGCTATTTTTACGAGGTGTATGTATGTATGTGTGTGTGTGTGTGAGTGAACACGATAGCTCCTAAACGGGGCATTGGATTGAGCTCTAATTGGGTATATATGTTGCAAACCACCGTCGCAAGACCGGTATTGAGTTTGGTACGCATAGGACTTACAGTTTTTCTACAGGGCTACGACGAAGATTTCTTTTACATCATGGCCTATGGAGGGAAATTCTTGAAAGTGCGCTAGCGTTTAAACGGCGCATTCCATTGAGCTTCAATTTGGTATATATGTTTGAATTATTCATCGATTAAAATTTATAAAAATGCTTGGTAATAATCTTAATCGTAAGTGTTTGGAAAGTCGAGTGGAGTTACTCCAGATTTTTTTATATTGTTAAACCTGACACTAGTTTGTTCAATTAAATAAGTGCAAAAATATTATCTGCTTAGCACACAAAAGGTCACTGTGAAAATTATATTTGAGCTATGTTACAGCACTCCAAAAACATTTATACATGGACATGGTTACAAAAAATTAAATGAAATACCTATTAATAAATAAACTAATTTATATTGCCTTCATTTTAGAATTTCTCTTTCCAATGTTTCGCGTAAAGAGGGGGGGGGGAAATAATAAATAAAATAAAAGAATTATTCTTCGAAAAGCTAAACCTGTTTAATTGCATGATTGGTTTAAAAAGTTGAATATATGGAGCAGAATGTAATATTTCTGTGTTTTTTATTGACTTTATTATATTTATGTTACTTTCGTGCAGGGCTTTATTATCGAATGGGCAAATAGGGACTTTGCCCAGGGCCCCAATTTCAAATGTTGTTCTGAAATATTCTTTTTTATATCAAAATTTTATGTAAAGTAAAACAAATTTCATAGATGGGGCTCCCAAATCCATCAATGACCCAGGCCCCTGATGCTCATAATCGGGCCCTGCTTTCGTGAGATACTACATCTTTAGAATTGTATTTGTTTGTCTCATTAAATTTATTTTACGAAAACGAACACGACGTGAGGAGCCCTCATCCCTTATGTAAAAGTTAATTAAATTTTATTAAACCAAAGCTTTATATATATTGCAAACTTGAAGTATGTTTAAAAAAATAATAGTTTACATAAAAATATATGTAAAATTCATTAAAAAAATAATAAGCAAAGTTAACAAGCGAGGATTATTTCCGATGAATTTAATGATCGTTAAAATTGGAATTGTATAAAAATTTGAAAAATTGTTTGTTTCGTTTGATAATTTTACATACGTATAAAATAACGTCATGAATACATTAAATATGTATAAAAGAATTTTCATGCAATTCTATTTCCAGTCGTCAAACCTTTTGGAAAATTACGATTGCCTTTATTGTAAAGCTTACACTGAATTTCATTAACGGGAATTTAAATTTTTGTAGTTTTATACCTCATATTAAAAGCTTACTCATTTCAGACCAAAGCTTAAATATAAATTTTAAAAATAGAAATTGCGGACGAAATTCGTTTTCTTTGGTCTGAGAAGTAAACATACAATTGTAAGTAAACATACAATTTTAAATAAATTATTGGTGAATTATTAGTACGAACATTTAAATATAGATGGCAGCACTACAGAACGGGCCGAATAGCCTGTAAGCTATCCGCACCGGCCGGTCCGAATAGCCACTCTGCCGTATAACTCTAGGCCTGTAATCTGAGTGAGTATCTAAGACAAGTTCCTTAACTAAAACGGCCAACAGCCTCCATTAAGTGAGTAGGCGCTAGGACTAACTGATCAATCTTTCTTTTAATTTTTAACTAATTTTCTTTAACTATTAATGATTATTATAAATCATAAAGAATCTTACCCAATTCATTTAAAAATGGATACATAGATACAAATCGTAAACCCGATAAAGTTAAAATAAGCTCATAAATTTGAAATAAACTGAAATGCCAAAATTTTTTATTTGGCTAAAATTTAAAATTCCACTCAATTCTGCAATTTCTGCATAATCTAATTTCTGGTACCTTATCATAGCAATAAACCAGTTTTAAAAGTGTATTTGTTGAAAGTCTATTTCGAATTTTTGATTGTACAAAAGATAAGGTTGAAAAAAATATTTCTGTAGCAGCATTGCTTGCTGGACGAAGAGTAGGTGTACAAATAATCTGGATGTGTACCGGTAATGAGCAAAAATCATTAGAAATTTCACAAACTTTTGACACGCTTTTCTCATTTATCAGCCTTGACAGTTATGACTATTTTTTCTGTAAAATAGATATGGGAATTGGGTCTTCTTCTTTTAATTCAGAATTAATACCTCATGTTATAAAGTCAGACTTAGTTTCTCTTAACCACGCTTCCCTTCATTCTTAAAATTTAAATATTCACCTCTGTACTTTGAGTGTAGTAAATATACTACAAGATGACACGGCAGAATGGCTTGTTCAAATCTCTACTTTAGAGAATAATGAAGTTTCAAAATTTTAGATAGAAATTCACGCCATTACACGGCACACACCACCTGCTATGATAGCTGAATGATTTTGTATTCTTTTAATCCAGAGTTACTACCGCATGTTATAAAGTCAGAATTAGTTTCTCTAAACCATGCTTCCCTTCATTCTTATAATTTAAATATTCCCATCTATACTTCGGGTGTAGTAAATATACTACAGGGGCTATGGGGGGCTATGGGGGGTGAAGCCCCCCCTAAAGGTAGAAAGGTAGAAGTGAAAAGCGTTAAAAAAAATGAAAATTGTCGCTAATGAATTAATTTTTTTTTAGTTCTTTCTTTTTTTAATTGCCTTGAAATTATTTCTAACCGAAAAAGACATTTATTTAAAAAAGTTTTTTAATAAATGCTTACAATTAGTTGAAAGACTGTTACACACGGTCACAATGTCGCTCAAAAGATAAGATCATTCTTTATGACTCTAATGAGTTGCATTGCTTGTGTTCTATGGAACAGTCAAGTGGTACCGAATATTTTGACGTTATAAGAGAGTTGTAACTAACCGAGGTCACTATGATCGAGTTCAGCAGTATTTGTATGTAGCCAGCCCCCCCCCCCCTAAACTAAAATCCTGGGTGCGCCACTGCTACAGGGTGACATGGCAGAATGGCTTGTTCAAATTTCTACTTTTGAGAATAATGAGGTTTTAAATTTTTAGATAGAGATACACACCATTACATGGGACGCATCTGCTATGATTGCTCAATGGTTTTGTATAGTGTCCAAGGCAATTGATACTGTTTTATAAGGTCTTTTACTAGTCTTTGAAAATTGAAATCCTGAATACGATTCACAATGTTTGGATCAATTTCTTCTTAGTGTTCATTAGCCATTTCTAAATGCTATTTCATTATTGTTTACTTTTTTCATTAGCAATTACTGCTTTCTTTTAATTCTGAGTTCGTGACTTTCATTCGAAGTAGGTTAAATAGTAGACAATTAAATTAAATGAAGT
This sequence comes from Cheiracanthium punctorium, assembly GCA_038373885.1. Taxonomy (NCBI): domain Eukaryota; kingdom Metazoa; phylum Arthropoda; class Arachnida; order Araneae; family Cheiracanthiidae; genus Cheiracanthium; species Cheiracanthium punctorium. Next base: position 23,419 of record JAWZYV010016444.1, read on the forward strand.
TATTACACGATTTCTTTACCCAACTAAAGTTTTACTTTACCTCCATAATCTTCTAATCAATATTTAACTTCAAATTTTCCCAACAGAGAAAGCTGGTAAGTAAAGTATTTAAGATCTGTATGTTTATGTATTTTTCTCATTAAATGAAATTAATCTATGTGCCTATCAGTTTATTAATTAAAAATATTTGAGAGATTGTTAAAATAATGACAATAACTCTGAACAGTAATCAAAATTTAGTTTTTGAATATAACTACTTCTAAGTATCTAATGATAAAAATGTAAATTGAGAATTTAAAGCATGCTAAAATAATTTAATTGTATTTAATTAGCTAAAACATTTTAATTAAATTCAGATAAACAAACGTAATAATTCTTAGTTCACCAAGTAATGTACCTAAACATGCACCTTTATAATATGTTATATTTAATAATTGCGTGCTAAATTTGAGTCATTTAATTTTTGCCATTTTCCCCATTTTACTGATTTTTATAATTTTTTGCCACTGTCGTAGCAAAAGTATCTTTATGCAGGAAAGTTGCCCAACTATGTTTACAAATAAATAAATAAATAAAATAAAAGCCACATTCACCTAACCAGAATACTATGATCACCTAATATTTAAGTTTAACTACGGCCACCTTCGGCTCATTTGCCATTTATTTTTGTAGATATGTATATTATGTTTCACATTCTTTTATTAACTGAATTAACTTTATAGAACGAAATTAAAATGTTATGTATGTAATGTATGTATTGTTCGTTTAGTTTTTAGTGTGGTTTTATTGTTTGGTGGTCAATTAAATAATTGAAAAATATTATATTGAAAACTCGGCATTATTTTATTTCATTCTCATTATCAAGTTATGTTAGGCATAGGCGCATCCATGGAGGAGGCCAAACACTAAAGGGTCTGATCACTCCTCCTTCCTAAGTTAAAAATGAAAATGAAACTTTCTTCAAAGTCTTCAGAGACTGAATTATTGAATTAAAATATTTTTAAAGATGTCTTTGAAAGAAACTTTAATAAAAAATATTGGGCAGGTATTTAATACATTTTTCTCTAATAATGCCATATGCAAATGAACTCGATTTTAAAGTCATTGAAGGGAACAGATAACTTAGGACGCTATAAGCGAGTGCGTTGTAAGCGAGGTTCGCACTTTAGGTGTGTGATTGAACCTATAGATAATATCTTAACGTTATAAGAGAGTTCATTATATCAGAATTCAGCTATATTTGTGCATCCCCCCCCCAGCTAAACTAATATCCTACATGCGCCCGAATGATGTTAGGGGGCCGGTCTGGTCGAATCGCCCGGGCCGTTTCAGCGGTCCAGTCCGGCCCTGAACGTTTCTATACTAAGAGCTCACAATAGCTTGTTAAACTGAGTATCATTTGAAGGATTTTAGACAAAAAATTAAAAACTAACGTCTTAAAATCCGCAAAAATGTGCGAACTATATCTTTTTGCTCATTCACACTTCATTCTACCTTTGGCAATACTCTCAGATTTGGGGCGTTTCTACTATAGACAACTTTAACAGCATGATTAGTCAAAACAGTCATGTCAGCGTCATAGAGATGTCAGCACTATAGATGGTATGCACGTGACGTCACAACAGCAGCAGACGTGCTTCAAACCGGGGCCTTCGCTATTTGTAACGGGCCTGCGCGTGTATTTCGATGAGTCATCCAAAGAGGCCTACGGATCCTCACGTCTTCACATATACATCAAGCAATTTTTAAGCTTTCCGATGCTTTGAAACGTTATTTAATGTAGTTTTAAATAGTGATTAGGTTACTAATTCAAGTACGAACTCATTGACAGTTTCTTTACTATGATACACGTGGACATTAAAGTAAACAGATGCATGTAATTTGAAGGAAAAACAAAGTAGCACTCACTCTCATGATTCATTATTTTAGCTTGATTTTTAATATACACGAAAAAATTAAGCTGACTTTTAGTATACATTAAAGTAAACGAATACACAAATGATACAGGCATTTTTATGCATATCTTTATACTGAATGTTTAAGTTTCACATTTTCAAAGTAGTTACAACCATTATTACTTTTAAAATAAATTTAACTAATAGTTATTTAATTTTCATTTATTAAATATTGTTCAATTAATATATTAACAGAATATATGACGAGGAGATGAAATAGAATTTAAAATATTTGATATTTACAATTCACGTATAAAAAATTTAAGTATTGCTATACTATTTAATTTTTAATCTTTTGTAAGGCGTAGGTATCAGAAGAATGTTTGCTATAATTATAAGTACAACCCGTGCACTGCTTGTCCTTGGTATTTAAATGAAAAATAATGTAAACTAATTTAACGAGAAACATTTAGAATAAATTACACAATAAAGGGTGTCTCATAAATAGTAGTACGAACTTAAAGGGGAGATAAAATATATCAAAAGGATTAAGAATCACGTAACAGTGTATGATCGAACACGTTTATTAACTGTTTTTATTTTGGTTAGTTCAAATGAGTTTATTTATCGAAAATTTTACCATTCGAAATGAAAATGATTTATAATTTTCAGATTTAGTTCCATATATTTTTTTTCTCCAAAGAAAAATAATAAATTTTAGAAAAACATACTAGGAAATACCACTAATATTCCACCTCTTTTTTTTAAGTGATTATTAACTGGTGATTGAAAAAAAATGTTTTCGTCCGTGCATTGCTGTATATTAGGGTTGTGCCCCCCCCCCCAAAAAAAAACCCTTCTGCACAGCCTTTGAATACAAATTAAGATATAGTAACAGCTCTAGGACTCGAAAAATTTCAGGATTCCTTTTCACAAGTTGCTCTAATCACTGTAGTAAACTAAAAATAAACGATCCCTGAATTAATTATTTTTTATTATAGCCATTACCTAATGTACCTTATTATAGCCATTACCTCTAACATTAAATGGAACTTTGAAATTGAGCATAATGAACGCTTATACAAAATATTAACTTCAATTAAAGTTTCTACATAAACATGTGCATAAATTAATAGTATATTTTACAGTACTTCTGCACTGAAACCAATATCACACATTTAGTGCATTTATAATAAATGATAAATGACATTTTTAACTGAAAGAATTAAACAGATAAGAATGTCTAACTAGTATTACAACGAATGCTTATTTACTAGAATGATAAACTACCGAAGTTAAACGATTTCAGATTAAAATAATTTATAAATAACACATGAATATTAATTCATAAAACATGGTTTATATCCTATAAATTTGTAGAATTTCTAAATGAGTTATACAGCTGTACACTTACCGTTACATTCAGAACTGAAAGTTCGAATTCTTTGTTGATTTATTTCCATAAATAAAGGCGCAATCTTCAAAAAATCATTACCTACATTACCATGTTATTAAATCACTATGACAAAACTATAACCAAATTGTTTTTAATTATAAAAATAAAATAACGTTTATAATACCAAATCGCATACAATCGAACAGCGCAAATGCAAACATTAGGGGCGCGTTCGAGAATTTATCGGTTGTGCACCGGTAACACCGGTGCACGACCAGAGTGTTCGAAAAGGCAGAGCGTGGGGCGGAGCTCTAGAAGTAACCGCGTTCGAAAACGTTTCGGTCATGTAGCGGTTGTCTGCTCAACGTGACCAGAGCGCAACCAGAATGACCCTGCTAGCGAGGTGGGTTATTCCGGTTATTATCGTAGTGTTGCCAGCGTTTATTTTTGTTTTCTCGGCTTAGAATCCGATGTGGTGAGGATGACCGAAACCGGTTGACAACCGTGACGTCACTTAACCGAAGAATGACCGCGACCGGTAGCACCGGTGCATAACCAACCGGTGAATTCTCGAACGGGCCCTATGCCTCAATGATTCACCCATTTTTTCCGTTGGCAACGAATAAGCAGGCCCGGTTGCTAATAACGACGGCCCCGTTCAAACCGGAACTGGTGACCAGCATGCGGTCAGCGTCTGATTGTTTTTCAGTTGAAACTGAATGGACGATTCGGAAACTTGTGCACCAAGTCAGGTATAGCAGACGACAAAATGACGTTTAGTCACGTGTTTGCATACCATCTATAGAACCCCTATAATACTATAGGAGTCTTAACCATCTATAGACATTTCGATATGACGTCAGGGTAAGTTTTTGTAGGACAACTCGGATATTTAGAGGTAGAAAGACGAGTATTCCGCCAATCACCGTCCTGAAACGAACGTTAGTTTGTCCTACAAGAAAGTGTTGCCAGGCTGGTTGCTATGATCTGACGTAATGCAATGACGTAGGTCGAAAAGCTCTACAGAAAGGGGTTGAATAGAATACAGGCTAATCGGACCGTCGGTCCGGATAGCAACGACCAAGAAAATTTTGCTTCGAATGGAACTCTGAAAAAAAAAATCCTGTCTCAGAAAGAGCCTTAAGGGGCTAATCATTAAAATTGTGGTCAAATATCTTCCTTTGAGAGGCTGACGCATTTTCGCCCGTCTGTTACTGGTCCATGATCATCCTATCTTAAGGTGACTATATTTTTGAACGTAAAATTTTGGACATGTCCCCAAATTTGAATAGTCTAATAAAAAACAAATAATTAAACATTGTCCCCAATAATTGTTTTTTACATTTTGGGGACAAGTTTCAAAGGAACACAGAAATTGGGGACTTTTAGTCACCTTATCGTATATCCGAATCGCTGCCAAAGTGGCAGTCCTTTTAAAACATGCTGTGAATGTTTGCTCTTGAATTGAGTCATTCATTCCGAATGTCAGATGTTGATGTTTTGCACATGCGCATTCCGTTTTCAAGGTTTAGTAGCTAGTGCCAAAGCACATGGAGTAATGGGCTGACATTTTAATGTTTTGAAATTTTTAAGAGATATTTTTACAATTTTTCTGCGTGATCGTTTGAAATCAATAACTTTCCAACTTGTATATTAGTTTTAACTGAACATCTAATTTTCGACCATGACCATCGAGTGTTTTCAGAGATTCGTTGAGACCTTTTGCCCAAGTGCCTGTGTGCCGGTGGATTTAGTGAAAATTGCTAGGAATGTTCTTCTGTCAAATATTGGGCCTCGGGTAGATCATGATTTTCGATATCAGCCACCGGAGATCATACCAAGTCCATTATGTCTTGTAATGGATGGAGAATGCTGTTTGGATAGACTATATGGAGGTTTTTTTGGTGATTGGGTTTGTGGTGGACAGTGGAATAGAATGGTAGATTTTCTCAGGACTTTTTTTCAGGTAGTGAATAAGCGTAATATTGAAATAACTGTATTTTTCAATGGTACGTTTGAGCAGCACCGCATGAATAGTTGGATCGAAAAACAAAAAGCTGAAAAAGAAAAAATTTCACAAGTACTAAGGCATACAACATGCAAAGGAACACCACCTCCAAAAGTTTGGTGGGTTGCTCCTAATGGACTTCGCACCTGTTTGAGAATTTTATTACGGCACTTGAAAGTTAATGTTGTGCTTACAACTCATGATCATCATCAAGAAGTTATGTCATATCTGAAAAAATACAATTATCATGGGTTGTTGGCAGATGATCCGGAGTATATAATTTTTGATCCCCCTCGATACTTCTCATCTGTTCAGTTGAAACTCACATTTAAGGTATTGTATAGTATACTTTAGAGATTTGTACTTCATGTGCTAATTAAATATTAGTCTCATTGAGATGGCCGTTGCTATCCGGATCAACGGTGAAATTAGCCCATACGCTATTCGGACCGTTGTTTCGTTTTTCTGTTTACAACGTTTCGCATAAAAAAAACGAAGATTTTGAGAAAAACTGGCTACAATTCTGATTAGTATGAACCAAGCAAAATAAAAGCAACAATGTAAACTGATTTTAAAAGTGAAAACAAAAAAGCTATAACACAGATTTTAAAAATTGAGACGAAATTTGTTTTCGAGTCTAAATACCATATAATTTGAAATGCATCATCAGTACAATATTAGTTTAAAATTAACACTACAGAACAAACTGAATAACTTGTGGGCTAATGGTACCGTCCGACCGAATAGTCATTCCATATGAATATATATATATATATATATATATAATTCAGGGAACAATGAAAATGAAATTTGGGTCCGTTTTCAGCCTCTTCAATCTAATAAAACTCCCCCTTCACAAAAATGCAGTTGATTAAAACTCCATTGGCATTTTACCCTATATTTAAATTTGCTTTGTAAAATATTTTAACAAAGAAGTGATTTGTAAAAATTAGTATGAGAATTCACAAAAATAGATACTCAAATTCACAAAAATAAATAGTTTTAACAGAAATTGGACCCTGGAAAGAATTCCTTGATTGACCCCAGATATTCATATGGGTACATCCATCGTTTCTCTTGTGACTGTGAGAGCAAATTATCAGATATACTTCCTATTTTTACAATACTAAATATATTTGGAATAAAATGGATAATTTTTTAAAAAACACATCTATTCGCCTACATAAAACATAACCAGTTTACAGTAAAAGCATTTTACTTGCCTAGAAAATAAATTAAAATTTTGTTACTATTGAAAATTAGGGTTTGAGGTTGAAATCCTATTAATATTATAGGAATAAAAAGTTAAAATTTACAGATATAGTAAAGTAACTATTCCCAGTGGCGGCCCGTGGTCAAAAATGTGACCCTTCCACCGGACAGGAATGGAAAAACTTTGTTACTGAATTCGAAAGCTGGCAGATTAAGACCTCACCTAGGATTAAAAAAAAAAGAAAAGAAATTACATAAAAAATGTAAGAGATCCTATTTTACTTCCATAAAATGGACATAAATTTCAACCAGCCGCTCCTATCCTCAAAATTGCAATAATCCGTGTCTGATTCGATCGAAGTTTCCTTAGAATTTTCTTTTGTAATGATAACTTGAGAAGAAAAGAAAATTACTTATTTTTTATAAGTCAAATCAATCCTCCTTTCTTTTAAACTTGTGAATCAATCAGTGATGTCCTCATAAGAAGGTGTTGTTTTAATTCAGATATTAATTTTAAAAGCTCTTTAAAATTCCCCATGTTTTAAAGAATTTTCTCGCTCGCCATGTCCTCTAAATGCCAGTTCTTGCTTACTTAAAAAGAATACTGCTTTGATGGGTAATTGCATGAAGCGTCTATTCAGGCTTACCTTCTTGATAAATTCAGCAGTATAAAGTCGAGAGTTTTCCTTTAATTCGTCAGCAATTTAGCTCGCACTTCTTATCAACTCCTTAAATTTTAAAGAATTTTTTAAATGTTCGATTGAGCCTTCATGTGTTTTACATGCTCGTGTGATGGTGGTTAACCCATCCTATCCAGTACCATTCCAAATGCTCTTTGGTATCCCAACGATTAAACACGGCCAACAAAACATTTTTTGTAAATAAAAACTGCCCCATAGCCACGAGAATAGTGCATATCATGATGAATGGAAGCTACGACCATGCTGAGACGAACCTGCTTTTGGACTATATTCCGTATACGGTGCTTTGTTTACATATCATGTTTTTGTTTACAAATCATTGGCGAACAATCTGACGGCAGAGTGAGCGATGCATCGCCAAAGTGAAGCTACCTGCCGGGGGTAGTTGTGACTAGCAACCATAAAGAATACGTGTTTCGTCAGGTTTGAGAATTTGAAATTGTTTCTGTTATTGATGGAAGGGAATAAATGTGTTATGTTAATATATGAAAAGAATTTGTGTGTGTTTGTTAGAAATATAGCGTTAATATAAAGCTAAATAATAGAATTTGTGTGTGTTTGTTAGAAATATGGTGTAAATATAAAGCTAATTAAAAGAAAGCATGCTGGTATTACGTTATAAGCCGGTGGGTGTTGGGGACATTTCTGAGCGGTTATTTAAAAAAAAATAAAGGTAAGTGCTCTTTTTTAACGAATCTTTGCAATGTTTAAAGAGTCCAAAGATTTTTATGTGAATTTTAAATTGATATGTGATGTGTTTATGTTTTCGTAAGTGCTATTTACGTGCTATTCTAATCGTACTGAATTTATAAGAGGTGTAAAACTAGGTTGTTTAATCCACCGATGTTTTTTTGAGTTGAAAACGGGCCAGTGTTTGCCCAGTTTACATTAGCTGTACAACTAGGTTGCTTAGTTCACTGTTGTTGTTTTTTTTTAGTTAAAAACGGTCCACTGGTTGCGTAGTTGGACTATATTCCGTATACGGTGCCTTGTTTACATGTCAATGGTTTGTTTACAAATCATTGGCGAACAATCTGACGCGAGAGTGAGCGATGCACCGCCAACTGCCGGTGGTAGTTGTGACTGGCAACCATAAAGAATACGTGTTTCGTCAGGTTTGGGAATTTGAAATTGTTTGCGTTATTGATGGAAGGGAATGAAATGTGTTATGTTAATATAAGAAAAGAATTTGTGGGTGTTTGTTAGAAATATAGTACGTTATAAGCCGGTGGGTGTTGGGGACATTTCTGAGCGGTTATTTACCAAAAAAATAGAGGTAAGTGTTCTTTTTTAACGAATCTTTCGATGTTTAAGGTTTTTAATGTGAATTTTAAATTGATATTTGAAGTGTTTATGTTTTCGTAAGTGCTATTTACGTGCTATTCTAATCATACTGACTTTATAAGAGGTGTACAACTAGGTTGTTTAATCCACCGATGTTTTTTTGAGTTGAAAACGGGCCAGTGTTTGCCCAGTTTACATTAGCTGTACAACTAGGTTGCTTAGTTCACTGTTGTTGTTTTTTTTTAGTTAAAAACGGTCCACTGGTTGCGTAGTTTACATAGCTGTACAACTAGGTTGCTGAATCCACTGAGGTTTTTTTAGTTAAAAACGGGCCACTGGTTGCCTAGTTTAGATAGCTGTACAGCTAGGTTGCTGAATCCACTGAGGTTTTTTTAGTTAAAAACGGGCCACTGGTTGCCTAGTTTAGATAGCTGTACAGCTAGGTTGCTGAATCCACTGAGGTTTTTTTAGTTAAAAACGGGCCACTGGTTGCCTAGTTTAGATAGCTGTACAGCTAGGTTGCTGAATCCACTGAGGTTTTTTTAGTTAAAAACGGACCACTGGTTGCCTAGTTTAGATAGCTGTACAACTAGGTTGCTGAATCCACTGAGGTTTTTTTAGTTAAAAACAGACCACTGGTTGCCTAGTTTAGATAGCTGGGACTATATTCCGTATACGGTGCTTGTTTACATATCAATGTTTTTGTTTACAAATCATTGGCGAACAATCTGACGCGAGAGTGAGCGATGCACCGCCAACTGCCGGTGGTAGTTGTGACTGGCAACCATAAAGAATACGTGTTTCGTCAGGTTTGGGAATTTGAAATTGTTTGCGTTATTGATGGAAGGGAATGAAATGTGTTATGTTAATATAAGAAAAGAATTTGTGTGTGTTTGTTAGAAATATAGTACGTTATAAGCCGGTGGGTGTTGGGGACATTTCTGAGCGGTTATTTACCAAAAAAATAGAGGTAAGTGCTCTTTTTTAACGAATCTTTGCGATGTTTAAGGTTTTTAATGTGAATTTTAAATTGATATTGGATGTGTTTATGTTTTCGTAAGTGCTATTTACGTGCTATTCTAATCATACTGACTTTATAAGTGTACAACTAGGTTGTTTAATCCACCGATGTTTTTTTGAGTTGAAAACGGGCCAGTGTTTGCCCAGTTTACATTGGCTGTACAACTAGGTTGCTTAGTTCACTGTTGTTGTTTTTTTTTTTTAGTTAAAAACGGTCCACTGGTTGCGTAGTTTACATAGCTGTACAACTAGGTTGCTGAATCCACTGAGGTTTTTTTAGTAAAAAACGGTCCACTGGTTGCATAGTTTACATAGCTGTACAACTAGGTTGCTGAATCCACTGAGGTTTTTTTAGTAAAAAACGGTCCACTGGTTGCATAGTTTACATAGCTGTACAACTAGGTTGCTGAATCCACTGAGGTTTTTTTAGTTAAAAACGGTCCACTGGTTGCATAGTTTACATAGCTGCACAGCTAGGTTGCTGAATCCACTGAGGTTTTTTTTAGTTAAAAACGGGCCACTGGTTGCCTAGTTTAGATAGCTGTGCAGCTAGGTTGCTGAATCCTCTGAGGTTTTTTTTTTAGTTAAAAACGGACCACTGGTTGCCTAGTTTAGATAGCTGTACAACTAGGTTGCTGAATCCACTGAGGTTTTTTTAGTTAAAAACGGTCCACTGGTTGCTCATTTTTAGTGGAATATATGTGCAATTTTAATGTGCTGATAGTGGAAAATGGCTGGCGACAGTCGCTGGAGCTTGGCGGCCGCCAAGCTCCAGCGACTGTCGCCATGTTTACATGGGGTGGGCACCGGCTTGTATGATTTTACCGATAGCTGTACAACTAGGTTGCTGAATCCACTGGGGTTTTTTTAGTTAAAAACGGACCACTGGTTGCCTAGAATGACTAGTAAACATGGCGACAGTCGCTGGAGCTTGGCGGTCGCCAAGCTCCAGCGACTGTCGCCATGTTTACATGGGGTGGGCACCGGCTTGTATGATTTTACCAACTATTCCTCTTCAAAAGGCAAAAATAATCAAAATGATCTCTTGATAAATGAATTCATTACAGCTGCTTTTGCAGGGCTCCCACTTGGTCCCTTTTTTCCCTATAAGTCCGTTTTTTGGTGCCAGTTCCGTTTTAGGCTATTTTGTTCTGTATTGGTCCGTCGGCATCGGCCAAGAGATCTGAAATTGACAGAATGACTGTTTTTTCATTGTTGATTAAACCATTATCCTTAGTTCATCTTCACTTTGAAGCGGCGCACGGCTAGAGCTTACCGGGTTGCTATGATGTGACGTAGGTCGGTCGACCTATCGTCTACATCGTAGCAAACAGTCCGGCAACACTTTTTTCCAGAACCATCCAGAACACACTAACGTTCATCTGAGGACAGTGATTTGTAGCTTTGTCCCGGTACCAATATCGGATCCGTGCACGCTACATCTAGCCTTCCTTGAATTAACATGTAAGTACTACCTTGCGTTTGTCAAAAGTATTTGTTTGTAGTGCCCCCCTACTACGACTCTTGAAAAAGCACGGCGCCCAACAACCTTTCAGCAATTGGCATCCCTTTTTACCCCCTTTGCCCTGGACTGTTGGGCAAGGGGGGTTGGGGAAGGGGCAGGGGGAATGGCAAGTTTTCATTCGAAAACTTGCCATTCCCCCTGCCCCTTCCGTTACATGGATCATCGCAGTCAAAATTATCAATCGTTTTACGGGCCCCTTTACGAAACACTTTCTATTAAAATGATACCGTAACAAAAATATGATCGATTGAAACGACCCTTAACTAAACACGATGTATAACTGTTCCTTCACAAAATTCCAAGCAACGCAATCGCAGAGATCATCCTAGGATGAAAAAGGGGCAGGGTGCTAGTCCTTAAAAAAGGGCAATTTAAGCTTTCAAGGGCACGTCAGAATATAAAGAGGCACTATATGAAAAATATATATATATATATATACTCAAGAACGTATTTAGGGGAGTCCAAGACCCCCCCCCCCCCCCAAAAAAAAAAATTTTCATTTTTGTTACTAAAATGAAAATGATAGTCTTTTTGTGAAAAATTCAACATTTTTTTACCGTTTGGACCCCCCCCCCCCTCCAAACTGTTTTCTGGATACGTGCCTGTATATACTAAGCGAATATTGCCATTTACTTTTTTAGAAAAAAGGTCAGCCAACAATACATTGCTTTTTCATATTAAATCTGCATTTATCGTATCTAAAGTTTTTTTTTTTTTTGAGGGGGGGTGGGGGTGAGGAGTCTACATATAAAATAATTGGCACTTAAAATTTTTCATGTATAGCTATATAGGCATAAAAAAATTGTTAACTTACAAGAGGAGGTGATTAGAATAGTGTTGACTCTAGAAAAAAAGGGTCGACAGGGGGGAATTTTCAAAAAGGGCACCCTGGTCTTAAAAAAAGGCACTTTGGGGTTCCACGAGAATGTACAGGTAGCTAACATATATAGACACTGGTTTGAAACTATCTGATCCCCGAAACTTTAACATGTAGAGTTGTAATATGTGTTCTGACTACAATGCATAGTTAGATTTTTTCCAATTTGTCTTAGTTTTTTCCCCTGATCTTTTGGAGAAAATATCCTGTAGAAGTAAGTGTAAGCGAAATAGGAAAAAGGATTTGTTGATAATATTTTGCTCTAAGCATGACATAAATATGTGAATTAAATCTGTAGATAACTAGAAGTTTTTGATTTAAAAAAAAAGAAGTTTTAATAAAAGTAATTTTGAATTTTCTGCTTAATTTTTTTTTTTGCTCGAAATTACATAACTTACATGTTTATTATTTATAAGAATAGTACATTTATTGAAGAAGGTTTCAGAAATTTTTAGCCAGACATGATTTGTTAGGCAGTAGGGGAAGGCAGAGGGACTGCTAATTTATGTTCTTCAATTTTATGACACTATCAGTACTGGACCACAATTAGTGGATCACATTCATATAGGATGTTTTACCTATATTGGTACAAACTTTTTAACAGAAAAGGACTGTCAGTGTAAGTGGATTAGGATAGATGTGTTCAGCATATAATAAAAATAATAAAATTTAATAATATAAATCAGAATTTAAATTCTTTTGTTCACAATAATTATTGAATGAGTACCAAGTAAAGATTTTCAAAGTTACCCTTATTACTATTAGACATTTAAAATTGGATCAAACAATTTAACTCATCCATCAATTGATAACTATAGAAATTGGGAAAATTGAATTCTGAACACAGAAGATTGCTAGAATAAATGACATTCATGCAAATTTTGTATTGCATCCAATGGTTGAAATATACACCATATGAAATCAAATTACTGAAATATATTTGATCTTCTCTTTCACTTCTAATTTAATGTTTGCTCATTCATGAAAAGTGAATATAAGATTTTTAAAAAGCACTATTCTTTAAAATAAAAATAATTACTACATGTAAGTTTTTTAGCAGGTATAAAATAAATATTTTTTTTAACTCGCAGAATTGTCATTAACTCACAGAATTGTCCAAATGTGTGAAATAAAGTTTATATTTTAAATAATTTATTTTTCATTGCTTCATTTTTAATTTTTTGTAGCATTCTTAAAAAGTTCTCTTTAAAAACACTAAATTTTCATTCTTTAACCTTGCTTTAATACTTTTAAAATAAAAAAGTATTAAATATTTTAAATATCAAATGTTTTTAATCAGCTTAAAATAATAAAAATAATTAACATCCTGTTGTCAAAAGTACTCAAACAAATTACATATTAAAAAAAAACTTCCAGAATCATTTCAAATTTTTTTGTTTTATAGTTTTTAAAAACTGAAAATAAGCTTAAATTGATGACAGTTAGTTTTATGAATAACTTAAGACACAATTTGTTTTCTTAAGACATTCTTTCCCAGAACTAGCTTTCTATTGCTTTTATTTATTTATATAATTTTTTTTTGCTTCATTCATTAAAATGTTGAGAACTTTTTAAAATTCAGAAGATACATAATATGAATAGTTAGAATACCAAATCTTGTCAATAGTCTGATTTACTAAATTCTGCAGTTACTCCACTTAAGTACAATTAAAACTTGCGTAATAAAAGGGGAGGGGGTCTGCCCGGGCGGCAAGGTAAAAACAAAGATGGTGGCCGGCAGGACACCTAAAAATAATATGGTGGAAAACTAAAAGGCCAAAATGGGGGGCAGAATGCCGAAACTTAAAAAAGAATGGGGCGGCAAACTGAAGGACCGCACCGGGAGCCAATAACCATGGCGCTACACTGCAATAGCAAAAGATCATTATTATGCTCTTAATTTGGCAAAGCATAATGTGTTTCAATTGCTGTATTCGCAAATCGCTCGATTTTCAGACCGATTTGAGTGGATAAAGCCATTGAACATGGTTCGGCTGAAGTGTTGAAGTTCCCACGTTCGGGCCCCGGCCGCGCGACTGTCAGTCTGGAGTTTTGGTCGGTTTATCCAGATGTAAAGTCAATACAAGTTAGAACTCCTTAAAAAGTCATCCAACCAAGCCCCCCCCCGCCAAGCCTAGACAAGAGATATCCCTTGTCTAGGCTTGCCATAACAAACAAATCCCGCAGAATTTTCGAATCGCAAAACGTCGTTTTGCTAAGGCATACTTTCTGTATCATCTGTAATTATATATGATTAGTAAATAACTGTTAGACATTAAGAATAATATGTACTAAGAAAGCCAATTAAAAAGAGGAAATCGTTTAGGGGAGGAAATAAAAAATAAACTTGTTAGTGTGCAAAACTATTAAAAACATCGAGAAGAGCAACAGCTGGCGACGAACACTGGAATAATGATTGGTTGATAACTCGCAACTACATATTTATCAAACGTAACTACCGATATTTGAGGATTGACAAATGGAATCAGAAATATTTAGATAACTTTATAAAATTTTGAATTTCCCAACCGTATTTTCTTCCCCAACTCCCAACTGAAATGCTCACATAGACGTAGTTCTGCCCTGCAACTGGGCTTCTCACTTGAGTCAGCAAAAACAAAACACACTAGGGGCCTTTTCGGGTTACTCGCTCGCGCAAATGAAAACAGACAGTGAAAAAGGCATTAACAGTATTTTGATCTGAAAGAATAGAATATTTGAAAAAGGCATTTTAATAAATTTCACTTGTGGGAAAGATCCGATTTCATAGACTATTTCTGTGAAAGGGCCGCTTTCATTCGAACCTATTTTTATGATAGGGTTATTGTACTCAATCGTATTTCTGTGAAGGGGCTGTTTTATTTAACGTATTTTCGTGATGGGACGCAAATGGTTGACTAAGAATAATAAAAATTTAAAAGGAGGGGGGCAGAAAGAAGAGAAATTAGGCAGCTGGGCATTAAAAAGATGATAAAAGAGCCGCCGGGCGCTGCGCCCTACCAATGTCAACAAAGAGGAAAGAGATGCCGCAATGCAATAAATGTAAACAGAGGGGAGAGGATGGCGCCATGAATGAAATCGGGGCTGGAAGAGCGGCAGGCAGGGCGCTGTTTTTGGGTGGCAAAAGGGCGGGGATTTTTTTTGAAAGGGCAAGTAGGGCGGGATTTTTTGCTTTAAAGGGCGGGCAGGGCGCAGCGCCCTCCGAAAAACGCCTAGGATGAACACTGTTTATCGTAAATGAAACCCGATAAAATTTCCTTTTAAAAATAAGTTACTTTTTTCCTAATTGAATGCTTATCAGAATCAGAGAGTGACAGTCATGGCTTATTCATTTCATCTGTTTTCTTTCGTTCGCGTAATTCAAAAAGAGGCACCTCTGGGGTGTTTATTTTCACCTAATGTAGCAACAAAAAACTAACATAACTTTCATTTGGGGGTAAGAAAGGGATTTAAAATAGCTTCACCGCCTATCCTACAATGGGGGTGTTATATTTGATAATTATTTCACAATCATAATTCTAGACTTCAGCTTTTTGGTGAAAACTGTCAGTATAAATAATGGCAGCGTCTGTAGTTTATAACTGGCTGTTTTACGCACTTGCAAGTTTTTGTTTTTAATGATTGCTTAGTATAATCATTATCTGGCCTTCCTAATTCAAATTATCTATAGTTATTAAAGATATTTACAAACCATTAGAGAATTATGGATTCATTTAGAAATGAAAAGCGCCTTTTTGCGAGTTAAATTGCACGACTTCATGACGTCCATTGATCTGAATGTATGTGTCTGACTATAAGAAATGAACGCTTAGGAATAAACTTTAAAATGATTTTCAGATTGCACCAAACCAGTTCTGAATATTTTCTATATGGTACACAAAATTGCCTTTTTGCGAGAACAAAGTATCCCTATTTTTAAATCCCCCATGGCTGCATTTGCGTACTCCATTGGTCTTTATCGAACATTGTTAATTTTCCACTGGTCGAACATTGTTAATTTTCCACGACGGACAGCTGCCATCAACTTTGTGCTGGTCATAAGCCTTATTATGCCGGAATAAATCTTGAAATATTTATTTATTTTATTTTATTTTTTGGTATTAATAGATCACAAGAAAAGAATTTATAAATGAATGCAACTTTACAGATCGATCTTATATACTCGACGATATATAAGACTTTGATAACACATTACTTATGATTTCATGAGAGGAAAAAAATAAATATAAATCATTTTATAATCCAAATTGTTAAAGGCTCTTATGAGCTTTCAAAGAAAACACCTGCATTTATTATGTTTTTTTGCACACACACTTTCAAATCCAGTATCAGAAGCTTCCTGTGAAAGTTGGGGATTGGCCATTGAGGAAGTGAACAAAATGCGATTAAGTTTTGCAGATGGCAATGATGAGCAAGCTGTTGGAACTGTTGATTAAAGAGTGTTTATATTTTGTAATGGCCCTCCATCTGATACAGGAACTGAAAAATTTTTGAAAGCTGCATTAATTCCATGTTTGGAGTCTCTTATTACAAACATTTTGTTAGAGCCAGTACAAACAAAATTATGGAGAAAAATATCTTTTCTTGTGATGTCAAGAATAATGAATAATGCTAACTGTTTACCTTGCTTCCTGTAATTGAAACTGCTTTTTGGCCTGATAATTAAACTGATAATTCATTTCTTGCTTTTTATGCAATTTGAACTAAGGATGCCACAAAAAGTTTTGCTGGGTAACTATTACATTCTATCTAGAAAAACAGTTTTTTTTTTTTATAACACTGTCCTACTCAATAGATTATTGCTGTAAAATTTGACAAAACCTACCAGAAATGTTTTTCTTAAGAATATCTATTTACATAAAGTTTTTCTCTTTATTCAAGTCTATTAACCAAGATAACTGAAACAGGTTATGTTTTATTCTCAATAAATTTGTATTAGTTTGATCATGTCTAACTGATTAACTAACATTAGATAAATTCAAGCTTGTGATAAAATATACTTACTGACTCCTAAACCTTTTTTCCATTATTGTGAAATTATGCTGCAGATTATTTTCAGTGCCTGAAAAGCCGTCGCAGATTGGCAGAAAAAGTTCTGCTTCTGTGGCTGTGACATTTTAATCATTAATTAATTTACCTTTCAAATGTTATAATGTTCTGAAGTTAAGTAAAGGAAGCTGATTTATAATTTAAGTACCCTTAAATCAGGAGATATAATGGTCTGAGTGACTTTTTTTTAAAAACGTCAATTGTATTGTTCTTTGATTACAATTAATCACATTTTTTAATTATGTTTTCCTGAATAATTACTTTTTCTTTAAATTAATTATATACTTGGTTTTAATGATCTCCGGAGGTGTAAATCTAATTTTCCTGTAACTTCTGCCCTTTTTTTGCTAACTATCATGTTTTCCTCAATTGCTTAACTTCTAATCTGCATTATTATTCTGAATTTTTGTTTAAGTCCAGATTTTAATTATTTTCACCCACTTCCGGTTTAATTTTCAACTCCTAACTTTTTCCAGAGTTGTATCGGACTGTTCGCTATCTCCCACTAAAATTTTAAAGATTTTTATTACATTTTTGATGCATTTTGTTGTTGTGTTTATTAAATTTTCCATTCAATATGGCAGCTAAGTTCCCTTTTTTTTTTTTAAGATTTTTGCATCGTCATTTTTTTTTTCTCTTTCTTCCTTCCTGAGATGAATTCAGAGCTTGTCAACTGTGTATTCTCTGATTGGCTCAAGTTTGACCTTCGAGAACTTTCTGGGTTTCGAGAGCGCGCTGATTGGTGACTCCGATCGTGCACCTGTCATGGGATCATTCGGAGGTGAGACTCTGTGTTGCTTGGATGTAAGGAACTGCCCTCTTAATCTTTTTTTTTTTTTGCTGCAAGACCCGAACTTCGCTGCAAACAAGCGGCAGTCAACACTCAATTTATGACATGATTTTTAATGAGATGTTCCAGAGGGCCTAGAACATTCTTTTTTGAAAAAAACAAACAAACAAAAAAGATTATCTTGTTATAGTTTATTGTTTGGGCCAGTTAAGCCGATAACGTTCTCTTTTGGGGGGCTGAGCATGCCATTTTTTTGTCACGCTAGATGACATGGAGCTCCTGTTAGCACAGTCCTGCTACCTTTAGATGTCCTCCGGCTGAGTCACTTGGCGTCAAGCCGTATCCGACTTTTAGTCGGCTTTTCTTCATCACCGACTAGCCTGCAATGTTGAGATCATCTCCAAGGCCAGATTCCACTACCAAGAAAAAATGTCTGTATATTTTAGAAGCTAAACAATTAAACAGATCTATTTTTGTTTTTTAACTGGTAGTTAAAAAAAAAAAATATTTTCGATTAAAGAAATTTATTGCATAACCTGAAAAATTCTGTTTCATATCTGTATAAAATTACAAAAGAAAACATGATAATTTCATTATAAATATTTAAAAAAGATTTATTTTTTATTTATCAATCTCTAAAATTAATTTAACTTAAAATTAAAAATGACGTAATGTAAATTAATATTAAATTATTAAAACAGAAAAAAGGCATTAAACGTATGCATAGAAAATTGACACTCATCTATCATAGGTATATTATCTTATTCTTAAATAAATAAAAAGTATTCATTGTGATTCCTTTGTGAAAATAATCTACAATTATAGATACATTAATAAATGTTTCATAGTTAAAATTTATCTGCTTCTGCCAGTAGTGTGGACATAAAAAGTATACTTTAACTTTTTACATCTTAAGTAACATTTTTTATGTACATATATGTAAAGAGATTTAGTTTTTGTAAATTATAAGTCAATTATTAAAAAAATTGATTAAAAAAACCTTATTGAGGTAATTAGTGAAACATGTTTGCAATTTGTCTGATGTCATTATATTAAAGAAAATGAAAAATCACATTTGATAAGTAACTACATGTTTAGGCTACATGTAACTAAATATCCGGCAACCAAAGGAGCTTCGGATATCCGGTATCTGGCAAAATCACTATCCGTTACATCCCTAGTCCAGATTAATGCTGAAGATTCCCATTTTTCCCAAGTGGCTACTGGTTCCTAAATCAATTTCATCTGAGCCAGTACTTACCGCAATCTTAGCACATTGGCTATGATAAGTATGCACATAGTTGGTATCTGTTTTATTTGCTTGTACTGAAGCTTTAGAGCATATATACTATAGAGAGATAGAGGAAATGATTGGTTAATAGTACATAAATAGAGATAATTAAATAAAATTTTAAAATAAAATCTATTTTTAAGTGACTAATGCAAGGTGCAAGTTGATGATAATTAAGAAATATAAATGGTTGGGAATTTTAAGCTTATGGCATCATTTATATAGCAATAGTATGTATATTTATCTCTAAACACTAAAACTGAAAACAAACAAAATATTATCTATAGCATAGGCGTAACTTGGGCTTCCAAAGGGGGGGGGGGCAGGCAAAAGTCATTTTCAATGAAAGTCTATATATGCATGTCCGTATATATGTGTATATATTATTATTATTATATTTTTACACTGCCCCATATAAAAATTAAATTATAAAAAATTATAAAGTTAAATGTACAAAACCTAAATAAAAAGGCTAGGACCTTTTGCAAAATTCCTTACTTTCAGTCACTAATGCAGAACATTTCTATATAGACTAATTAGCTGCCTTCGGCGACCAGTTGGTTCGCCATTATCCTGTTCCTCACTGGCTTCCTTGGAACTGAAATCTCTCTAATTCTGAATGGAATTTAAAATTAAGAATGTTACAAACAGGAGCGGCTCTAGGGTAAGAGGTGCCCCCTGCTAATTTGAAAATGAAGCCCCTTTTAATGATGCCCCTTCGAAGCCGGCTCCCAGATGCAATGCTTACTGTGTCGGGCTACCCCTGGTTACAAAATTAAGATGGCTAAATGATAAAAATCTACAAAAAGGTACAAATTATTTTCGTCCTATATTAATTCTGAAGAGCTTCTGAATATATTGGCATTTATCAAAAGACGGAAAGAAAAAAAAATAAAATTAAGAAAAATCTGAAACACTTTAAGATTTTCAATACGCCTTATAGTGCTATTTATTAAAAGCACATTATAAACCATGGGTCTTCCATATTTTCTTTCCTTATTCCATTAAGTTGGAAAGTATATCATTATTCATGAGTGATTAAACAAAATTAAAATTGATATTTTTAATATCCTTTTTCTGGATGTAATACATTAGAAATAGATGGGAAAAAGCTGCGCAGAAAAATGCACTGTTCGAACTGAATGGAAATTCCCAAAACTTTTTCAGGTGTATTCATAATCCAAGTATCAGACAACAAAATGACGATAAATTGCACCAAGTGCTAGAATCACATCTTCTCAAAATTGCATATGAACCATTTTATTTTTTGCCAAATTAAAAAGTTGCACATTTTTGTCTCTGAAAATTTCCAAATCCTATTTTTCTTTTGAGTACAAAACATTTCATTCTTGCTCTGATTTCACATGCACACGATATTTTAATTAAAAAATAACCTTACAAATAATCTGAAAAAGAAATTGTCATTCTTTTATTTTTACTCCAAGAGTCTGAATCATTTAATAAACTTGCCAAATATGGCAAACTAGATATGCTTAATTCTTACTTTTTCCACTGCGGGGTTACAATTGCAAAATGGCCGTGAAAAAAAATTAGCATTTTGCGGCACGTTTTATATTGATATCTCCTAAAATAATTCGAATTAAAAAAAAATGGTTTCGAGGTATGTTGGGACCCGTCCTGGAGAATTTCCATACAAAATTTGGTAGGTCTGTGTTTACCCTTCTCTTAGCTACGCGAGACACAGACAAACTAACTAATCAACCAACTGACATTTTACAGTTTGTTTTATTTATATAGATTTGCCCTGAAAACCACAAACTCGAATTCATTTTCTCCCTTCTCATAGTCAGTAAATCTGAACTATCAAGTGAATCTATTACTGTACATTTGTATAAAGCCATTTTAGCCCATTAGAAAAATGTTAGATTCGTCCCTTTTTCTTTGTATAACTTACTTGAGGAGGATAAAAAGTTTTAAAACACAATGGATAAGTGTCTTTTTGATTTTTGCGTAGTTGGTTCTGGCTTTAAAATGAAATCTCATAATTTTGGGTAGACAATTATGTTTAAAGTGTGTTGTGTTTACAATTAGCAATCATTCTTCAGCAATAAATGAGAAAAAAATGCGCTCTTTAAGAAAAATTTTTGATCGTAAAATAGATATATACTAAAAATAATAAAAGATTAGAAAAATAAGTTTATTCTCAATTTTAAGTTCTCTTAAAATTGAGAATAAACTCAACAATAAGAGATAAATATTGGGTATCCTTCCTGTTTGTGTTATTAATAATTAAGTATTAGTCTTCTTGATTGATTGCAAATACAGTGTAAATAACTGTTGTCTCTGAAAAAAAAAAGATAAAAATTTGAAGAAGTACCATTACTTTTATGCCCACAATATCAAGCATGATTTTAACTTTTTTTAAGTTTATACTTACCGAAATGCATACTGAAAAGTTTTATGACATATTTTATTTATTTAATAATTACATAAATATAAAGAAATCAACTTTTTTAATTTAATATAATACAGTTGAAAAATGTAGATATTCACATTTTATTTTAGAAGAAAAGATTAAAAAAAAATAACAAACAAAATTTTACTTACTATTTCCAGAAAGTATTTAAGAGCTCGTGAGTTAATGGCGTAAAAACCAAAACTCAACATTTGATGGCAACAACAACAATTTTTAATTACTATGTTTGTGTTATGTGTTATTTGTTATTTCTCACTCTAATTTGCGTTTAAACTAAAGCCGTCAATAAGTTAATATCCAGCACCTTAGCCGGATATCCGGCTTCTCTGCCAGTTATCCGGCTATATACGACTAAAGTTCTATATATAATATGCATGGGACAGGATGAAAAATTATGCTTGAACATTCTTGATAAAGTGATACATAAGACAAATATATTTTTTGATTGATGTCTTATCATGCAATCAAATTTATTTGCAATATCAGGTCTCTATCCAAGATTGAATTAGTGGGTGGGGCCAAAAATAACCTGGGTAGGCACTATTTCCATGAATGAAGGCACTTGTTTTAAAATACCTATCAGCTCCACCAAGCTCGGTAAATTCTGAACATTTATTTTGTTCAGCAAAAAGAATTTATACAGATAATTGAAATCGTTTGTCTCTACATAATGCTGAAAAACTTTTGTTTATCATGCAAAACATGAAAAATAATAAGTGCTCTATTCATGAGTAGAAATAAGAATGCTTAAAAACCTCCATGCAATTTTTTGGGAAAAACAGTTTTTACTGAAGGGTTGGTTTTTTCTCTGTGTGTGTGTGTGCGTGTTATTGTGTTACATTCTGATTTTTTTAAAAATTCATATAGATATATTTTTTTTCATGCTCAGTATCTCTCATGCAGGGATGTTAATTCTGCGCCGATTGCGCCGAACTGCGCTTTTAGCTGATTTTTGCGTCGGTCTGCGCCGAATACGTCATTTTGACTCTTTCAGGGTGCGCCGAAACAGAAATATTGCGCCGAACTGCGCTTGTAGCCGATTTTTGCGCCGGTCTGCGCCGAATACGTCATTTTGACTCTTTTTTAAAATTTTTGCCACGCGCATTTATCTTTTAAAGCGTGTATGGAAAGCTAGTTAGCAGTAAAGCAAGATTCAAACTGCGTACGAAAGCTGCATTCCGAAGCCATTCTACCCGCCACGGATCGGACCAGTCGGGCTTTGTTAGTCACCTCAATCAGGGCTGGCCAGATAGGCAAACAAGTAATCATCGCAACGGGCACCGTTTTTTGTTTATGAAGGGGCACGATTTCCAACTTAAAATCATAAAAGCAATTTTGAAAAAAGTAAAAGGGACGTCTTTTTCTACGTTTGCAGGGTGGAGTGGGTGTCATGTACCGCAGGGCCGCCCCTGATCTAAACCAGACCGGTCCGTAAAGAAAACAGTATATTACGGTGACGTCCCAGCCCCTAAAAAATCACGGTTTATGACCCGGCCCGTAGCAAGAATGAAAATTGGAAGCATGACCGGTTTAGAAATCAGAATCTAGGCTGCCTGAATTAAGTGGTGTAGTCGCGGGGGGGGGGGGGGGGGGTAGAGATCTGTGCGGGCCCAGGCTTTTGCAGCACGATTCATTCAAGGCACGGGCTGACCTCAGCATTTTCTAGAATGGACCGGAACAAGCGTATACTCTTAAAGACGGTCCTCTGCGCTTGCAAAATCGAGCCTTTCCGGAAATTTTTGCTCTCCTAAAATTTGGATAAGACCAAACGATTGGCTTGTGATTCCCCCCCCCCCCTTCCTTAGATCATGATTAATATACGAGCTGGACCGGGTCTGAATTTTTTATTTTGATTAAATGCCTGTCCGGGCTAGACATTTTCGGCCCGTGAAGATCATGAGCGGGGAGATGCCGCCTCACTACTTTTTTATTTGAGCTTATGTCAGCAAAAGTAAGCGTTCTTCACTTTTCATCATGGACGCATGATTTTTGAGTCTTCCATTGCGAGTGTTCCTAAACCTTTTTTCTTAAAACTACACCACTGTTTTTCTTTTTGTGTGTGTGCAGGCTCTACGAGAGGGGGCAGACGGGAGTGGGGGGGCAGACAGGGCGACGCCCCTGGTCCCGTGTTCAGCCAAAGTGCGTCCGCAAAATTTTCAGAATGTGTTACAAATTTCATTTATAGATCCGTAATTAAAATCTTTATTTTAAAATAGAATAAATTTTGAATACACAATTCTAGAATGATATAAACGGCAGAAATGTTAATTCTACCATTTAAATATTAGTAATTTTTACAACCTTCGAACATGCATTAAAAGTACCATTACATATAAGAAATACTTCCCTCCCACTCTCTTTCCATTTAGCATTTATATGAAAACCATTAAAAAGAGCAGTTTCACACACACACACAAAAAAATTCCTTCCGTCCATGTAAATCCATGTATTGTTTTTACCAAGTTGCTGATAGCATAGCCTGTATACACCCTTTTTTTTTTTTCAGAGCTTTCCTAAAGTGCTTTCAAATAGTGTTTTGCTTTTAGCAAATGGTGTTTGCTTGCAACCTTTGCTTTTCTTGTATGCATTTATTGTGTTCCTAAATCTTCAATTTTATGCTCCAAAATCATGTTAATTCTGATTTCGAATCTTAGTTTTCTTCTCTGAAACTATTTTTTTGTGCTCCCGAGGTGCTCCCAAATGGAATTTTTCTGCTCCCAAATGGAATTTTTCTGCTCCCAAATGGAATTTTTCTGCTCCCAAATAGAATTTTTCTGCTCCCAAATGGAATTTTTCTGCTCCCGAGGTGCTCCCAAATGAAATTTTTTCTGCTCCCAGGGTGCTCCCAAATTGAGTGTTGGAGTTAACATCCCTGCTCATGTAACCATTAAATTGGAAAGTACAGTCAACGCCCTCTAATCCGCACTCACTGGGACCAAGGGTTGTGCGGATTACAGGATTTTGCGGATTATAGATCATTTTTTTGTTTACATTTTTATATTTAGAATTTCCATTTAAATTATAGTCAATTTACTGTAAACAAATAGGAAATGAGGAAAGAAAATGCATATGCTGTTGAATAAAAACACAATTAAATGTCAATATAAATACAATAAATAATACAATTAAATTTACAGAGAATTTACTAAAGGACTGATGAAAGAAAATATTTATGCTGCTGAACTAAAACACTATTTTTAATATTAAATACAATTACTAATACAAAATTAAAAGAATAAATTCTCTCTAAATTTTCTATTTATTTTTCATTTTTTCAATCATTGCAGTGATTGTAATTTGTTTAAGACATTTAATTTTTCTTCAGAAATTTTGTCCTGAAGCCTTCTAATTGTCAGTAACTCTTGGTCACTGCCAAATGATTGCTTTTGCAAAATGTTTAAATACTTGTCTCCCACATGGGCGCCGGCAGAATATTTCTCAGGGGGGGGGGCAAAGACTACTTCAACGTATGGTTACCATGTTGGAAAGAGCAAAAAAGCAAGAAAAAACATTGCATACAAAAATCCAGGGGGGCATTCCCCCCCTTGCCCTGTGCTGCTGGCACCCATGCTCCCAGAGCTAACCCTTCTTCAAAAGTAATAGTACAGTAGAGGACCCAAATCCGGAAGTTTTTCAAAAAACATTTTTTTTAAGGGCAGTTGTTGTTGTTGTTGTTTTTAATTTCTTTGAAAGACCGTTTTTAACTAAATATATCTTATAAATTAAACAAGCTCAATCAGAAAGAGAGGAATTTCACTGGTCGCTTGCGAAGGAGGGGGGGGAGGGCTTCGGTGCATCATTTGTATATTTGATATCTCAGTATTACATTAATTTTCGATCTTGCGAGGTAATTTTCGGTTTCTCGTTATGTAAAAATATTCTATGCTATTATATAAGCTTTAAAAAGAAAAGGAATGTTATCCTCTTCACACACACACATGCATTTCATTTCAAGTGCTGATGATTCATTATTTCTGCTGGTGCTCCTCCGGCAGTTAAATGTAAACAAAGAGAGACGAGAAACGCCATGTGGTCTGTATATGCTTTTCTTTCTTTCTTCCTACAGAACTGCAGTTATGTGGAGAAAGTTTTTGTTGCATAATAAATCACTAGACAGAAGATCAAAAGGGTAAAGTAGGGGGGGGGTAGAATCGGAAAATTGCGCAACTGCTGTGTAGCCTGCCAAATCGCGGTTTGCATTTAAAGTTAAACATGTTACATATTTTCACCCAATTTTAATTGCAACAGTCAATCTGTACGATCGTCTCTGGAAAGAGTGAAGCGATGTGATTGGATGGTGCATTGCTTAGGAGTTCGTTATTTACATTCATTCACAGAACACATGCAACTTAGGATATAAGTTTCTGTACGTTAAATTTCATGATAATATACTCAAATTTATGAAATTATGTACTTCAAATACCTGTGAAAAAGCATTAATAAATGTCTTTATAACATTCAGCCAATCAAATAACTTCTAGTACAGTAATACTACCAGTCAAATGCCGTTCAAAATGTTAACAAACTTGTTTGTTTACATTTGAAATATATCGCGGATTACAGGCGTTCGTGGATTATAGAGTCGCAGATTAAACAAAGTATTACTTAATCTGCAATTTAATGCTACTTTCCTCACTAAAAATGAAAAAAAATGGACTCAAAATTATATCAATAATATTTAGTGGCAATGATAAAGTATAAAATATAATGTCTTGTACAAGATACTTGTTGAAAATTAGCTTTTCCTGGTTCGTTTATTTTATTGACGGATGAAATGGACACAAAAGAAACCTTTTTAAATAACAACGCTTTTAATCACAACGCCAGTTTTTATTTTAACACTTTTCACACCTTTTATAACGATAAGCATAAACAGAACAACAACACGGAAAAAACTCAAAATTCAAAGATATTATTGTTGCCACAAACATTTCCAATAAGCCACCGTTACAACCATTGAGTATACACGTTCCTCAACATCCTCCCACCTTGCAATTTTCTAAAATTGCAACATATTCCTCGTTCAGTTCAGAGATCCAGCCGATGAGGAACTTTTACTCGTCTACCGACTCTGGTGGTAATAGGTTTGTCCGCTATAAAAGATTCAGTAACTGGCTCAGGTTTCTTTGTTTCATCACTCTGCTGATCCAGAGATTTTTCTAGAGGGAAGGATTTTGCAGGGTCTGTGATTTGATCTGGATTTGGGAACACTTGAGATTGATCATGCTGAGTTAGGTCTGCAGGACGGGCCACTTCTAAAGAATAGAGGTTTTGGACGGGTCTTACCTTTTCCCCGTGAGCCACTTTTACCTTCGCTACTCTTACATGACCATCTGGGCCTGGAAATACCTGTACAACAAGCCCCAAAGGCCAATTGATGCGTTTCTCCGGAGTTCCAATCAGCACCACATCACCATCTTGTAATGTGTCTCCTCTTCGTTCTCCTCTATGGACTAACATGGCCAAGTATTCATTTCTGAATCTCGAGCGTAAATCAACTCGGAGCATTTGTAGGTACCGCAAACGGCGATTTAAGCTGTTACCATCAATAGTATCCAGATCATTGACTTCACTATGCGGAATTCCTTGAAGAAAATGTGAAGGTGTTAAGGGCTTTAGCTCCGTCGTTTCATCCTCTAAGTAAGTCAGTGGTCTTGAATTCATGGTCGCTTCGCAGTCACATAATATAGTTTCTAATTCAATATAACTAATCGTTTTAGAGCCCAAAACTCGTCTTAAAAGCTCCTTTACCATCTGCACTAACCGTTCCCAAAATCCTCCCCACCAGGCAGCGGTTGGAGGATTGAATTTCCACGTAATCTTCTCAATTGTAGAAAACTCCATTATTTTCTTCCAATCCAGTTCGCTTAAAGCATTACTGGCCCCCACAAAGTTGGTACCGTTGTCTGTATATATAACGCTTACTCTTCCCCTTCTGGCTATGAATCTTCTGAGTGCCATTATAAAGGAATCTGTTGATAAAGACTTCGTTAATTCGAAGTGCACAGCACGATAAATGGCACACGTAAAAATTACGATCCATGCCTTTTCACCTGACAACACGTAGAGTGGGCCAGCTAAATCGATACCGGTAACCTCAAAAACTCCAGCATATTTTATACGGTCCTTTGGCAGGGGTGCGAATGGCGGCTGGATGGACTTTCCTTTGAATCTTCTGCAAATAACACATTTAGAGCAAATTCTCTTCACAAGTCGTCTCGCATCGACAATCCAATAATTTTCTCGCAAGTTGGAGATCAATGTCCTTGCACCTGCATGTTGGAATCGCCGATGTTTCTGTTCAACTAGGCGATGAACTAGTGTATGATTTCCTGGCAATAGGATGGGACACTTAAAGTCTTCGCTTTCTTCACCTAAAACTAGTTTAGTTCTTACTCGAATAAGTCCACAGCCATCCCTAAATGTATGTATACCCTTTAAGGCCTTACCATTTGCATTTTAAAAACTCTCAGTTTGTATCAAATATAACAACTTTTTTTCTGCAAAACTCACTTCTTCTGAGGTTAACTCTTTACATTTTGCATTTTCCCCACGACGAGTGATAATAAAAAATCTAAAGATCCAAGCTAACACCCTCACATTCTTATAATAGCTAGAAAATCGAGTAAATGCATCAGTGAAGTTCGGGGTCATGCAGGAAATGCTAGAAACCACGTTTTTCCTTCTCTCTGAATCGACTGTTTTTTCATCGACTTCTGCCACTTCATACATAGGCCATTTATTTTGCTCCTGTTTAAGCCAGCCGGGTCCCTCCCACCATCTACTCTGTAGCAATGTTTTGGCATTACACCCTCTAGAAGGAAGATCTGCTGGATTGATTGAGCCCTGTATATAATGCCAGTCTTCAGGATTTGTGCATCTTCTTATTTCAGCAACGCGATTTGCCACGAAAACACTCCAGTGGGAATCCCTTTTTATCCAAGTCAAAACTGTAGATGAATCACTCCAAAAGTACGCTTGGCACCTTGTCAGACTGATAGCAGAAATGACTTGACAATACAAACGAACAGCTATCAGTGCCCCAAGCAACTCTAATCTAGGAATAGTTACTTCTTTGGTAGGTGCTACCCTTGATTTACATAATACCAACTGTATCGAAGTTTTGTCTTTAAAAGACGCACGCAAGAAAACGCATCCTGCATAAGACACCTTACTTGCATCACTGAAGCAATGTAGAGTAATAGAGCATTCATCAAAGGGTCCCATCACAAGTCTTCTTGGAATTTTACAATAGTTCAAGAAATGCACCCTTTTGAGCCAAGCTTGAAACTCCTTCTCTATGTTTTGTGGAAGATTTTCATCCCAGGAAAGTTTCATCTTCCATGTTTTTTGCAGAATCAGTTTTGGAATTAACGTTGTCGGACTAGTAAATCCAATAGGGTCGAAGATCCTTTGTGAAACTGACAACAGAGATCTCTTTGTATGGACATTCTCAGAAAAGGTCAAAGGGGGTAAACTGCAATAAATTTCATCACTTTCAGTGTCCCAGGAGAGCCCCAGAATTGAAACTATCTTTTGATCGGAAGTCATGCTCATGCTTCTGAATGGTGCAGCAATCCACCCTCTAAGGTCAAACCCTCCTGAAGACATCAAAGTTCGAGATTCTTCTTTGAATGTGACTACTTCCTTTTCTGTTTCGAAACTGGCAACACAATTGTCGACATAGAATGATGCCTTTAATCTAACTGCTGTTCCTCTTAAATCCTGCGGAGCATTATCCAAATGGTGAGAAATTGTTGCTCCCAACAAGAATGGGCTTGAGGAAAGGCCGAATGGAACACGACAGTGCCTATAGGTAACTATTTCATTTCGACTAGTATCCTTCCACCATAGGAATTTCAAGAAGTCTCTGTCCTTAGCACACAAGCTAATTTGCAGAAAAGCCTTTCTTATGTCAGCGGTAACACCAATTGCACGTTGTCGGAATTGCATCAAAAGGTTTGGAAGGCTTTCTATCATATTAGGTCCTTTTTCAAGGCAAGCATTTAAGGAATTACCATCTTCATCCTTTAACGACGCATCGAAAACAGGTCGAATCTTTGTAGTCAGACTGGAATTCTTGATTACCGCTTGATGAGCTAAATAGTGACCCGTAGCACCATTATTTGGAGCTATTTCTATTATACCTTCCTCGTGCCAGCTTTGGATTGCAGCATCGTATTCTCCAAAATATCCTATTTTCTGAAGTCTTCGGGTATTAGAGATAAGCCTCTTCTCCGCTTTGGCTTTGTTATCGTCAAGAATCCGATGGCTATCCTTCCAAGGCAAACAGACTTCATATCTATTGCCTTCGATTACTTTGATATTTTCTTGAAAGTATTTGACAGTTTCAGCATCTAAATCCTCTTTTGTCTTTACTTCTACCGGATCTTTTATGCCAATTTTCTCTAGATTCGAAAGTTCAGTGAGATCTAAATAGCAAAGTCCGACTGTAT
Source organism: Cheiracanthium punctorium (assembly GCA_038373885.1). Lineage (NCBI taxonomy): Eukaryota > Metazoa > Arthropoda > Arachnida > Araneae > Cheiracanthiidae > Cheiracanthium > Cheiracanthium punctorium. The sequence goes on from JAWZYV010016444.1 coordinate 53,360, forward strand.
CGAGGAAGGTAGCTTGATTATTCACCGGCCTTGTAGTGTCCAACCGAGCTTTGTTTCAATAGCAATGAGGTTTTTATCGATCTGAAGGACATTATTTTTCATCAATTGCCCAGAATAATCTGCTCCTATTAACAATCCGATCTCTGGAGCATCTCTTCTAGAATCATTGATTTTAATCTTATATTTCCGAAGTAAGGAACTTATATGTTTGAATTTCACCCTTGGAATGTATCCGCAAATTTTGTCTTTCTCTAGAACCGATAATTCGTATTTAAATTCATCTTCCATACTTCGTATCTCTATATCAAAAATTCCATGTGCCTGAAGCTCCGTTTCAACTCTTCCAAACAGATTGTGACTTAAAGTCTCCTGATCTGACGGATTTAAACCTAGGCTTCTTACTATGTCTTTCCGTACGTAAGATCTTTGTGACCCACTGTCAAAAAGTGCTCTCACAAGTTCTGTTTTCCCATTATGAACAATCTTACCACTATAGTTGGAAGAAGTGTTGTTTGCATTTTTGGGTTAGACAATAATGTTTCACTCGTTTCATCGGAAAGTTTAGGTTGTTCCCTTTTAAGATTTCTAGAACCTTTTAATTCTCTGCACATCACCGTCACATGATGTTTGTTACAAAATAAACATTTCACAGAACTTTTACACTTTTCGGAACCGTGGCCAACTTTTAAACAGTTAAAGCAAGCCTTTTTCTTCCTTAGTAAATTTTTCTTATCCTCCAGTGAGAGATTGTGCAACTTAAAGCACTCGGAGGAACTATGTGTTTCCTTATCACACCATATGCAAGATTGAACTGGTTTCTTCTTTGAGTCTCCTGTATAAATACAGGCAGCTGTGGCTGGAACAGAGCCAACTTTGTCTATAGTAGAAAAGCCTGTACGTGCCAAATGAAGGCGCTCTTCACTCTCAACTTCAATACGTAGAAAATTCAATAAATTTTCTAAGTTTTCAGTATGTGCGTTACTTTCTTTACGCTGACGAGATCGCTCCCATGCCCTCAGTACTTCTTCCGGTAGTGTAGACTCTACTAGAGGGTACAGCATCGCTGCATAAATTTCACTTTTTACCCCTAACGTCTCCAAAGCTCTTAGTTGAGTTTCTAACTTATCATATAAATTGGATAGAGTCATACTTCCATCTTTCGCTGCTTGAGCTAAAACCAATCGTAAGAGTTCGCGAACGTAGATTTCTACCAGTAATTCGTCGCGAGCAAACCTGGATTTTAGCTGTTTGATAGCCTCTTTATAATTTGCACCTGAGGGAGGATAACTATCTATGAGCTCTCTTGCTGGGGAACCAATGACAGTAGCCTGCAATAAGTACTGGAATTTATCGTCATCATCTATATTTACATCTTCGTCTATTTTCTTAAATTGTCCCCAAAATCCTAACCAATTTCGGGTTTCCCCATTAAATTTTTGAAGCTCCAACTTCGGGAGTTTAAAATTTCTCTTTGTAGAATTTTCTAGAATTCCAGGTATAACTACAGGAATGGAATTCGCTATTTTACTTTCTACCTTTGTTTTTAAACTGATGTATTTATCGTGATATGTTTCATTAGTCTCAAAATCAGTCAAATACTCGTTTTCGTTTTCAGATTTCAGCAAAATATCAGAGATTTCTGACTGAACTTCATCTAGTTTATTGAATTTACTTTCTAACTGCGAGTTCAATACTCGGAGTTGATCAACATCTATGTCATCTTTCCGAATCTCTGCTTCTAAAGCATTGGCAGCATTTGTAAATGACTGCCTTAAGGGCTTACGCTTTCGTAATAAATTTTCCATATTTAAAAACTTTTACAATAGTATATTCAGTTACTGAACTTACTTGCTTATAGCTTTAAGGTGCAACCGTTGTTTTGTTTCCTTTAGATCGCCATTTCGTCCTGTAAGCGGACGCCACTTATTGAAAATTAGCTTTTCCTGGTTCGTTTATTTTATTGACGGATGAAATGGACACAAAAGAAACCTTTTTAAATAACAACGCTTTTAATCACAACGTCAGTTTTTATTTTAACACTTTTCACAACTTTTATAACGATAAGCATAAACAGAACAACAACACGGAAAAAACTCAAAATTCAAAGATATTATTATTGTTGCCACAAACATTTCCAATAAGCCACCGTTACAACCATTGAGTATACACGTTCCTCAACAATACTAATAATTGAATTTCCGCTGAATAGGGTTTTACCACTAAAACGGGTGAATAGATAGTAACCAAATTTGTTTTAGAGACTATACATGAAAAGTGCTTAGGAAATTTTGATTAGAAAGTTAAGGTTAAAAATGTTCAAGTTGCTGTTAAACATGGGAAAAAAAAAAAAAAAAAAAAAAAAAACAGCAAGTTTAACACTGGAAATGGATCATTCAAAATAAACACACAATTTCAACATTTGTTCAATAGTTTTTGAGCACATTTATAACTAGTTAGGCTCATATTTAGAGCTGATTTCATGCTGCAAAGTGCTGCTTAGTGAACATTTTCTGAACTTTAAAAAAAAAAAAAAAAAAGCTTAAATGCATCTTATGTAGTGTTCATGTGCAAATTTGGAGGTGATCATATCCTTTTCAGCTGTAGTTTATAGCTGCTGTTTATAGGGGAAGTTTAATGACAAGAACTGTGCAGTATAATTTGAAAAATATGTGCATTTATTACATGCAGTTTCTCTCATTTTAATACCAAAAATGATGTAATAATGTAATTTTACACTCTCTCCCCATCGAGTTTCTCCAATATTTTTTATTTGCTTCAGAAATCAGATAATGAACAAAAAACTCCGATTATTCTGTCTTCAAAATTTATTTATAGCGACAGGGAGAATTTGTTTTTTTAATTTGCCCTCTCCCCCTTTTTTTGCCATATGTTTTAGTACTGTGAAAGAATGCTCATATATTTTAGAAATAAACAGATCTATTTTTGTTTTTTAACTTGTAGTTTTTTTTATTATTAAAGAAATTTAATGCATAACCTGAAAAATCCTGTTTTATAAATATTTAAAAAGGATTTACTTTTTACTTATCAATCTCTAAAAGTAATTTAATTTAAAATAAAACTAAAAATCACTTAATGTAAATTAATATTAAATGAATAAAACAGAAAAAAAAGCACTAAACCCTTGTTTGGAAAAAAATAACTCATCTATCAAAGGTATCTTATCAAAATAGATATCTTATTCTTAAATAAATAAAAAAGTATGCATTTCTTTGTGAAAATAATCTACAATTACAGGTATTTTAATAATAATTATATTGTGTCATGGTTAAATTTATTTCCTTCTGCCAGCACTGTATACATAAAAAAATATTTTAACTGTTTACATTTTAACTAATATTTTTTATGCACATGTAAAGATATTTAGTTTTTGTAAATTATAAGTCAATTATTAAAAAAATACTTAAATGATGTTTTAAACATGTTTACAATTTATTGTTCTGATGTCATTATATAAAATAATGAAAAAAACCCTGAATAACTAAATACACATTTAGTACCGGATATCCGGCCATCCAGCCGTATATCTGTATCCGGCAACCAAAGGAGCTTCGGATATCCGGTATCCAGCAAAATCAATATCCGTTACATCCCTATTGATGGAGAAACTTAACAAAATGGTCAAAACATCCCTAAGAACATTGAAGCAGGTTTAGTTTGGAGATAACAAACTTCATAAGCAGCTCGATTAAAGTCAGAGATCCTGACTGGTTCTTAAGGATATGTTTAGCAAGTGTCCATTCCTCAAATGCACATGCAGCATCTAAACCAAATATGCTGTACATTTCACAAAACAGAATTGCCATGTGCATCAAGGTCATTGTGACTTGGGAATAATGTCACATGAAACGTCATTGCACATTTGAACATGACAGAGTTTCATGGTTTGTCAAATCGTGCTCTAATCTCTAATTTTAAGTTTCACACTATCTCTTTAAGAGATTTCTCATTTGAAGTGTGCCCTACAGGTTTTGTTAGTTTGCTACATTTTTGTTAGTTGTGTATATTTTTGATAAAAGCCTTTTCATTAAAAAATGGAACAATGCTAGAGAAAAAAGAAATTAAGAACATATTGATATAGGTCCATGTGTAAAAATTGCAAGGAAAATAAAAACCCTGCCTCTGTAGTCAGCAGTTCCAAGAATGTATAAACAGACCAGATCGACTTCTGCCTTCTGCTTTTTATAGGAGGAGAAAGGGGATATAAAGCAATTGGGGGCAGGGGGGGGGAGACTACAACATCAAGAGCAATAGCCATACACTTAGGAATATAAATTCTAAATCTGGCAATAGCTCGACTTTGTTTTGTAGCTAAAAATAAATTTCTCCCCTCTAGTGTTCGTCTATGAAGGGTGAGGAGAGGAAAAGTAGAGTTATGACTATTTTTCAGAGTTTTATTGACAAGTTTGGAAGCGATTTCACACATAACCCCCCGTAAAAACTTGATTATAGCTCCCCCTCACTTCTGCAACTTCAAATTCAGTTATTTTGAGGGTGTGTGTGTTATAATTGGGATTAATATTTTTTTTTCTATTAAGGCTTTCTTCAGGGATTGTGTTTACGCAGATTTTTGCATAATTTAGACAAATTCTGTCGAATCTCACGCAAAAAATATGCACATAATAGTTTTGTATACACAAAAAAAGCTGTTTTTTTTTTATCAGTGCATTTTTGACGCACTTTGTAAATGGCACATAGACCATCATCGAAGGAGGAAATGTTCTACCATGATTCTACACAACAATCCACTTTTTATTTTTATTTATTTGTTTATTGTTTGTTTTTACAATTGGTGAAATACGAGGGAGAAAATGCCTTTCGCATGACAATTGTCTGCACATCAGAAAGTGCCACGCCAAAGCGTCTGGCAGACAGAGTTACCAATCCCTCCTGCTTCTGTTCACGTTGTTTCATTTTCCTCGCCTCCCTAGTCATCTGATTCTCTTACTTTCCCTGGCTTTGATCAATAAACTCTTAAATTGCTACAAAACAAAATGATAATCTTAAATACAGATTTGAAATTATCTATTTTAAGCTGGCTTTATATATAGGAATCTTAGAATGCCCATTCTGTTCTGGGATATCAAAGTCGCCGCTCTCACAGAACTCATCCCAGTGCCCCTCCCCTCAGGCAGAACGCTCTTTATTTGCTGCGAGGAGGGGGTGGGGTTATTTTCAAAAGTGAAAATCAAAATCATTCAAAATTTAGGAGGAGGAATGTGTATAATCAGAACTTTATGGTAATGATACAAAAAAAAAAAAAAAAAAAAAATCTTAACGGGAGAATGGAAATTTCCAGTATATCATTATGGCATGGCACTTGAGCGTGAATTAATTGGTGGCCATACAAAAGTATTTAGTCGCTGACTGGCGACTGGGAATCTTCAGCTCTAGTCTAGATAAAAAATGTTTTCATTTTGTCAAAGTGTTTCAGAAGTGGGGAAGTATAAAACGAAGAAAAATCATGTGTTCTAAACCTAAATGTTTTGAGTAAAAATAAATTTAAATATTTTTCTTGAAATTGTATTCATTCTTTGTTTTGTATGTCTTCATTTATATTTTTTCAAGCAGCTTAAAAATGCTGTGACCAACTTTTAGGTGTAAATTGCCGTTTTAGCATTTTGCTAAAGCTTTTTTTCTCCTTTTTTGCTAAAGGATTTTTTTTCTTTCTCTTGCTTAAACCCGATTTCATATTTTCTGGTGTTATGCTTTTTATATTTATTAAATTTTAAAGAAATATTACTTAGTTTTACGAAATGGTAGTAAAATATGTTTGATTAGTATAAAATAAATTGAATAGTGAATTTCAGTGATCAAAATTGATATCAACCAGCACGGTTAAAACCCCTACACACCATGTTTAAAACCAATACAATCCTGATTTAAAAGGACTGGGACCTGCATTAATGTCTTCTTATTAGAGGTGTCCCTTATTCAAAGAAAGATAACACTATAATAACAAAATTAATTTTTATTATAAAGGAATATTTCTTTCTGACTTCTGAAATAACAAAAATGGGTTTGAGTGTAAATGGTATGGATTGAACTGTGTTGATTCAAATATTTCAATGTTATAATTTATGCATATTTATTTTTTAGGGATGCTTGGAAACAAAAGAATATATTTTAAATGAAGTTACAAGATGCTTAAATCTTCATCCTAGTCGCATTTGTGTTGTTGCAGCTTTACTTGGAAATCATATCCTTACAGACACTGATTTAACTCCATTTCATAGATCATTATGTCCTGAAATTAAAGGAAAGGTAACCATTATAAACTATTTATGTAAATTTGTTAAACATATAAATATATCTTTTTACTCACCATAATTGGAATAAGAATGTCAAACCAGGTTTATTCATTCAAAGAACACTGGATCTTATAGATTTAGAAAGGAGATCTGCTTTACTTTGTTTTCTAGACTCAAAAATGTAAAGCTTTTTCAACATAGTAAAGTAAATCAACTCTGAAAATGAAACTCAGAGACAAAACACTTTTATTACTTTTGTCATTGCAGTTTTGTTTTGTAGTTAATGGCTGTATGCCCAGTGGCAGAAAGTTTTGTAACTGTCTGCAACAAGCTTTTAGAATTTCATAATCTGTCTGCAAAATTTTGCAGGTAATTTTATCGGATAATTCATACATAAAATCAACAATTTTTAATCTTTCTTGTTCTTAAATAGTGTTGACTCGAGAAAAAAAAAAAATAAATAAATAAATAAAAGGTTAAGCCAGAATTAATTAAGGAAATTTTTTTTTTTTTTTTTTTTTTTTTTTTTTTTTTTTTTTTTAAAGGGCACTTTCGAGTTCTACGAGAAAGTACAGGTAGACAACATAATATAGAAACTGGTTTAAAGCAATCTCAAAATGACTAGGGCTTATCTGCAAAACTTTAACATGTAGGGTTGTAATGTGTGTTCCGACTTACATTGCATTGTTGGCTTTTTTTTTTTTTTTTTTCCAAGCATTACTTAGTTTCTTTTCTCATTTGGAGAAATTCCTTTTGGGACTGTTATTTTTTGTTCCCCAATTTTATCACACTATCACTGGGCCACAAGTTTTCACACTGGGTCACATTCATATTGATATTGCACCTTGATTGGTACAAACTTAAAAAAAAAAAAATTGTCTTTCATTGCATCTGGATTGTGGATTAAGGTAGATGTGTTTAGCATATAGTAAAAATTTAAATTCATGTAATGCTAGATGTACTTTTTGACAAATGTAGTTAGCTACACTATTTTTGAAATGTAGTCACTACTTCGCTACTTTTAGGAGACAAATTTTGCTAAAAAATTCAGTTTGCATTACATTCATATTTAAGGATATTGATATCCTAAATAGAGAAAACTTGCTGAAATAAACAACTACCAGGGGAGCATTTGAGGGGGGCAGTGGGTTCCCTCCGAAACTGTAAAGCAATTATTAAAATGGAGCTATTTTCAAACATTTCTTATAACTTTAGAACAATAAAGTGTACCGAAATATACCGAATTGTCCCCTTCCCCCTGCAATGGAAGCCTATGCCTACTAGAGATGAGTTTGGGCTCATTTTTTGAAGCCCGAGCCCGAGCAATACTATTGAAGTTGGAGCCCGAGCCCGAAATTTCAGCTAAAGACAAATAAATTTAACTACTTCATTAATAGGATACAATAAATTTTGGAGCTTCACATACCTTCTAGTCCCCCGTGCCGCTATTTTTTAAAATAAGTACGTCTATTTATCCCATGAATCACTTTTAAAAATCCGTTTCAAGGAGTATGTTCAACAAAGCAGAAATTTTTCACGAGCCCGAGCCCGAACGCAATCGTGAATTACAGAGCCCGGGCTCGGGCTGAGCCCGTCTCATCTCTAATGCCTACTGACAACTACTGTTAACTATTGAAGTATTGCTTAAACTAATTAAGTTTTAAAACCTCTATGATAAAAATAAATTGAGAAAGTGAGCTCTGAAAGCATGAAAATAATCATGGGAACCAAAAAAGATTAAAAAAAAAATAATTATCTTGGATGTCTGAACGGAAAAAACCGGCCCATTTTGAGAGCCCTTTCATGTTGTACAAACATTCTAGTTTCTTGAGCACAAATCAAAATTAATGAGTATAAAGGCCCTTTTTCATGACTTACCAAATTAGTGATTTATGACCATGGCTCACTGAGATAAGTACAGGCTGTCTGAAAAGCTCCGTTTTTGTGTACGAGTAAATTTTTGCTTCTTCGCTGATTTGTCGCTGTTACCCCACTGTATCACTGCTGCCAACTCTGCCGGAGAAAATGAGCCTAAAATCAAAGTTAAAGTATCCACAAATGGCTAACAATACTTTCATGCTGAGAAAAAAAATAAAACTTTTTGGGCATTTACCTGCTTGTGCTGCTGAAATATGCTTATCTGCTAATGCACTTTGAGATATTTGGACATTCATTTCCGATTTACAAAATACTTCGGTATTGCCAGTTTGCCAAGATCTTTTTCTCCAGCAGAGTTGGCAACAGTGATACAGTGAGGTAACACTGACAAATCGGCAAAGAAGCAAAAATTTACTCGTACACAAAAACGGAGCTTTTCGGACAGCCTGTACTTATATCAGTGAGCCATGGCAAAAGTTCGCTTCACCGAAAAAGAAGCGAAACTTTTCTCGTACGCAAAATCCCATAGGAGAAACTGGTTTTCGGACAGCCTGTACTTATCCCAGTGAGCCATATTTATGACGAATGACCCGTGTGAACCATGTAACATTGTATATGTTAATTGAAAACATCATTATCATATATGATATGCATATTATAAAATAATGAAAACAGTTACAAATTAAATTCATGATATATCTATTTAAAATATTACATAAAAAATTCCTTTGTATACGTTAGAGAAATTTTAAGTTATAATCATCAACACAACTTTTTCTTCTTTGTTTTAGACATAAAAGAATTTTATAGAATTATATTATTTTAAGGGTAAGAGAGAGAGATAAGTCTCAAAGAATTTTACAAACTGTTAATTATTAATAGAAATTCTCATATTTTCACATTAAATTCTGAAAATTATTACACTAAAACCTAATAATTTAAATATAATAAACACTAAAATTTTGACGAAAGAAAGCAAATTTCAACATATTCATAGAAGACGATCATGCTTCTAGTATAATGTCATACCTCTAGTAGTCATGGAGTTAGAAGAATGAGAAATGTCTCAAAGCCTTTTTATTCTTACACAATTATGATATAGATATTATAAAGGAGATATAGCTTGACAAAAATTATTATTGCAGCATATATAAATTTAATACAATAAATTGAGATATTTGGGAGGCCCTTATTTTTCAGGGGAACCAGGCTATTGCCTGTGTCCGTGTGATAATCAGACTCTGAAAATATGTTAAAATGCTTGGTATGGTATAGTAAAGGGGCCCCCAAAATAACTCAGGCCCCATCTAAATATGATCAGCTCTGGACCTATCTTTCCTTCTTTTACTGTCCTCTTTCTGGCAGAGTGGTGATTCTACAAATAATACTGAGAATGATAAAAAGCATATACAAGGCTTCAGGGAAAGCAAACCCCCTTCTCCCCTTTCTTTTGTTTTTTTCTTTCACTTGTGTGCGTGTGGTGTGTGCCGCCTGGGGGGGGGGGGAGGGACTGCTTAGAATCAGAAGAAAGAACAATTGCACCACGTGATCAATCGCCGGAAGTGATGACATGGCAAAAGTAGCTTAAAAAGTAGTTTCCAAAATGCTCTACAAACTACTGATTTTTTTGTAGCGCACTACATACTACACTACTTTTAAAAAAAAATTGGGCGCTACGCTGCAAACTTATAAATAAGAATTAGTAGCGACTACTGTAGTTTCACTACTTGTAGTGCGCTACTTCCCCGCCTTGGGCAGAGTCATACTAATTTTGTATTGTATCCAACTGTTGGATGTACAACACTATTTAAAATCAAGTTACTGAAATATATTTGTTCTTTCTCTTTCACACACACACTTCTAATTTAATTTTTGCTCATTCATGGATTGAATGTATAAAGTGAATTTAAGTTTTTTAAAAAGCACTATTATTTCATCCTTAAAATAAATAAATAAGAATAATAATTTTTAATGTAATTGTAAGTTTTAGCCAATATAAACATACAATAATAAAAATAATTAGACTCTCAAGACTTAGATTTCAGCATTCTCAAAAGGTAGGAAATGCTTAAAATATTTTTAATAATTTACTTTAAAAAAAAAAAAAGCTTTAATTTTTAAAGTATAAAAAAAGTATATTAAAATTGTATAAGTTACATACTTTATTTTAACAAACAAGTATTTTAATTGGCTGATTAAAATAAATGACATCCTGTTATAGACAGGGTTGAAAAAAAAACCTGGTTTATTTGAAAAAAACCAAAAAACCGGGTGTTTTTGGTTTAAACCAGGTTTTTTTTTGTTTTTTTTTTTAAATCCTTTTATAATTACTGTTAAATACTTATAAATAAAAGTATTTGTAAAATGTTCAGATAACAATTAATGTTCCTTCTGAAAGTAATTAAAAGAAAGTAAATAAACAATTGTTACTATACTTATGTGGACATTGAAATCATTCAATTTTAATATTTTATTTAGAGATACTATTTTTTATATTTAGTATATAATATAATACAATATTAACTGTTTACTACATTTTACATGGAATCTTGCACTTAGATTCATCAGTAATAAAGTGATAAGTTGTTCAAAATGATATTTTTAAGGTTTAAAAATAAGTTGTTAAAACACAAAACCTCTATTTTAGAAACAAATTAAAAATGCAGCCTATAATTTAAGTTTAATTAATAATTTTTAATAATAATAAGACAATAAGGTGTCTATTAGATTGATATAAAAACTCATTGTTGATACTTATAAGGATAATTTTAAAAGATATTAGAACATATTCTATCTGTAGTATTCTGAATTTTAAATTATTCTTTTAAAAAAACCAATTGGTTTTTTTGAGAAAAAAACCATTTGGTTTAAACCATGATTTAAACCAGTCGGTTTAAACCATGCCAATCCTGGTTATAGAAAGTATTCAAACAGAGGAAAAAAAAAAGAGAACTTCCAGAAATTTCTAATATTTTAAAAATGTTTTTGAAAAGAAAATACACTTAAATTGATAATAGTTTTATTCTAAGAATACCTAACTGTTAGCTTATTGACAATTTGTTTTCTAATGACAAACTTTCCAAGAATTAGCTTACTTTTGCTTTTTTTTTTTTTTTTTTTCTTTCTTCATTTAGCAAAATGTTGAAAATGTTGAAAATTTCAGAAATTTGATTTGAATATTTTGAATACCAAATCTTGTCAGTACTCTGAATTAAAAAATTCTGAAATTACTTGACTTTTAATAAGCAAAAGAGTGGTGTAATAAGAGAGGGGCAGTGGTGTCCGCCAAGGCGGTAAGATGAAAACAGATAGGCAGCCAGCAGAATGCTGACACTTGGCAGAAAAGGTAAGGACTTCATCGGGTACAAATAACCCCAGCTACACCGCTAAAGCAAAATGTCACTATTATGCTTAATTTTGACAAAAACAATATATTTCAAGTGCTGCATTTGCAAAATGTCACGAATCTCTCGATTTTCAGATCTATTATTGTAAATCCCACATAATTTCATAATCGCAAAACATCGTTTTGCTAAGATACTTTATATATCAACCGTAATTATGTATAGTCAGTAAGGAATAACGCATAATAAGAAAGCCGATTAAATTGAGTAAATCATTCAGAAAAAAAAAAGAAGAAAAGAAAAAACTTGCATGTGTGCAAAACAATTAAAAACATAGAGAAGAGCAATAACTATACAGCTGACGACGAACTCTAGAATAATAATTGTTAATAATTCGCAACTACGTATTTATCAGACATAATTACTGATATTTGAGGCAATTAAATATTTAGTTGACTAAAAAATCATGTATTTCCCAACCATATTTTCTTCCCTCAACTCCTAAGTGAAATGCTCACGTAGTTCTGTCGATAGGATTGAGGTTCTTTTTCAGTTGAATCAGCAAAAAACAAAATATGCTAGAGGGGCACTTTTTAGATTACTCAGTTTGTGCAAATGAAAACAAAAACAATTAAAAGTGCAATTACAATATTTCAATCCAACAAAAACAATTGAAAGTTCAATTACAATATTTCAATCCAAAAAAGAAAGAACATTTGAAAAAGGCATTTTAATTAGAAATATTAGCGAGAAAGGTCCGATTTCATAGAAGGTAATTTTGCAAAAGGGCCGTTTGCAATCTATCCTATTTATATGATGGGGTTATTGTAATGAATAGTATTTCTCTGAAGGGGCCATTTTTTAATAAATGTATTTTCGAGATATACCGCAAAACGAACCCAAGATGCTGTATGGGAAATAAAAAATGGTGATTCTTGGCACATAATAATACAAATGTGAAAATAGGAGGGTGCAGAAATGTGTAAAAGCTGGACTCAGCTGTTCTATTTTGCTACGCAAGATCTGTGTGGGTGGACTCTGCTGTACTGCGATGGGAGGCAGCATAACAAGCCACAGCATGATGTGCCCGAAACTTGCGGACAATTAAAAGATGTTTCTGGCAGACAATATTTTTTTTTCCTAATATGTCGACAAAAACTGTCCGTAAGCAGATTTCTGTGTCTGCGACATTGTCACCGTGCCATGGTGTTTCTGCTACGGGGGGCTGTACACTATGATTATACGCCCAGTAAAATAATTGGAATACAGCTAGCAATTGAATCATGACATGATAAAATTATAAAATCTGATTAATCTAGTACAGTGCAGCATCCATAATCCGGGAACCTATAATCCGGCACTAGTCTCTTTTTTTTTTTTTTTTTTCCTCCCCCCAAAGGGATCCGGAATCTCAAAATCCGGAACGTTTAACGCTGATTTTAATTGATGTATGGCTATCTTAATTTTTTTTTTCTTCTTCAATAGATCGTTTTTCACCGAATATTTTTCTTTTTGTTTCGTATTTCGGCCCTGACATTTCTTTGCCGATCACCATTACTGCTGCAAATATTTGATCAATGCATTTTCTAATACTGAAATAAAAACAAAAGTAAATACGGCTTAGTTCGCTTATTACATTTAAATTAATTGCATCAAAGGTGCAGTGCAGCTGAATGAAGAATTCAAAGGTAACGCGAGTGCTTTCATAGAATATTAATATGTATGAGTTTTTAAAACAAGACAGCATGTTTACGCATCATCGTAAACACGTGGCTTCGGCTCCTTCCAGACACTTTGCCTTGTTTATAAACATCCTGTCACCGTGCGAAATACAACAACTATCGTGGGAAGGAATTCGCCAGTGCTTTGAAAAGCAAGTGCGAAAGGAGGGGGGGAATTGGTATATTTCAACGTAATTAAGAAGCTGTGAAGAGACTGAAGAGAGTAAAATTCGGAATAATTCAGCTTTCAAAATAAAACTCTATGGTACAAACTACGGAGAGATTTAATAAATTCGATTTTATATCTGAGAGTCAACTGATGAATGTGCATATGTTAATTAACCAATTAAATACAAAAAAAAAATGAAGCAAGTCAAATTAACCGATGTATTTAATCAAAATACAAAAGCTGATTAGATTCTAATAATAATTTAATACACGTATTTTAAATTAGTATTTAAATAAATTTCAGTTACTATTTGTGTTATATTATAAAAATGTTCCAAAATCAACAATCTTTACTGCTTTATAGTTTTTAGTTTGAATTGAAAAGTTTTGTATACAACCTACATTATATCGGGGGCAATCTATAACAAAAAAC
>JAWZYV010016445.1:0-40688 GCA_038373885.1 Cheiracanthium punctorium
CATTATACAAAGGACTTTTTTCTATGCGTTCCCACACAGCCATACAGCCGAAAACAACAAAGTATTTTGTACATGCGGAATGAATATGAATTCTAGTACTATATTAGTTGTACATTCAATTCAGAATAAAACGTAGTATTACATACTTATTGTGTATTTTATTTTCACGCAGTCATATAAGATGCAGTATTTTAATTTAAGCCTGGCTTTTTATTGTTTGTTATTACGAAAATGTGCATAATTTCGTTTATACGTTTTTCGCCTAGGTGTTAGTTCCTTGAAAAAACGTACAAACGGTGCTTCACTGTCATTTATTGACATCTAATGAACAAAACTGAAAATTTCAGGTTGTGACCAGCCTCCCTTGGCCCTTCCCCCTGGCTACGTCCCTGGTGTCAACCTCGTCGGTGATTTATGAACCCAACCATGTTCAGCATAGTTCACGTTCGAATTCATTATTATTGGATGCACTAGTATTTTTCTAATCAGAAGCCACGGATGTTCACAAAATCGGGTTGTCTGGCTCTAGACCTTCCCTCGCACTCGGCACAGCGCAGTCCAGTGAGCCAGCCGTACGATGCCACATGAGGTGGCCGCGCGGACTCGCTGACCTCCTTCGAGTGCAGGACCTCGACGGTCACGTGATATCCCGAGCACCCGCATCGAGATGGGTGCCCCACACGCACTTCGATGGTGATTCATTCACTCACACAGACACACATTCACATGCACAATCATCTATTCATGCACAAGCAAGCACACACACGCATACATGGACACATTCACTCGTACAAACACACATTCCCCTGCACACTCATCTATTCATGCACAAGCACACACACGCATACATGGACACATTCACTCATACAAACACACTATAGGGATGGACGCGAGACGTGCGAGACGAGAATTGGGGCTGTCTCGTCTCGTCTCGCAAACACTGTGTCTCGTCTCGCGTCTCGCAAAGAAATTGCTGTCTCGTCTCGCGTCTCGTCTGGTCTCGCAAACACTGTGTCTCGTCTCGCGTCTCGCAAAGAAATTGCTGTCTCGTCTCGCGCGAGACGTCTCGCGAGTCTCGCAAAATTAAGGACTGCGATTCCGTTACCATTTTATACTAACTTATTATTGGGATTTTATTTAAAATTAATATTAATAATAACAATTACTTACATATAGCCACATTAGTAGATATATTAATAACTATATCAGCATATATCGGCATTTGAAGTAAAAGAAATTGAGATTTAATCCGTATATATAATGTCACACCGAAAATATAGTATTTATTTTTATTTACTAGCTGCGTGCCTGTTCTTCGCACTGTAGTAAACGAAAATTTTCCTAACATGAGTAATTTCAATTAATTCCAGTGATGTGGAATCTAAAATAAAAGCAAAATTATTTGACTGTTGATGTAAAGTTTGCGTCATGAGTATTAACCTGGCATCATTGCAATATAATGACTCAAAAAACTACGTCAGTGTCATTCGCGATCAGAAAAGTGAAAAGCTTAGCGGTTTGCAGAGAACTCCCGACTTTCAAAATGTGTTCTTTCTACATCATACTGTAGTTCTACATCATACTGTTCAAGTTGTAGCATTAAATACCTCAGACACTACATGAAATGGACAACCGTTTGTTTTAAAATAGCTGAGCACCCGCTCTTCATACGAGAAGTAGCGAATATTTTAGTAAAATCATATCTGCATGAGACAAAACAGATTTTTTTTTTTTTAAGTTCAAGTAATCTCCTCTGTTGAAATTACTGCGGGATATATTAACACAAATTAGAATTACTTATCGTTCAGTTGGTTGTAAGATAACCCTTGAAAAATTATAAACAGAACACTTTTAGTCTTTATTAAATCTCTACTATATACTTTAACGTCAATTTCAAGTCTCTAAAATATGTGTAATTTTTATATTAATGAAAACAAGATTATATTAACGATAATTATAATTATTTGCCTAATATTTCCAATAACATTACCATGTGTGCATTTTTAGATTTCATTATAGTATCTCAGTTGGTTAATAGACGTCTGATTTTTTGTTTATATTTTAAATTACTGAACAGTTAATTTGTTGACGACTATCCGTTTGTACTTTTCCACAATAATTTTTAACGATAGTACTACAGTCGTTATATTCGCCCTGTTTACAGAAAAATTAAACCATAATCCCCCTAATGTATATCCAGTGTGGATTTTTTTTTAAAAATGAAAAGACATCTAACAGGCGAAGATAATTTTAGAATAGGAACCCAACTGCAAGATAAAATGATGGGGAGGAAAAAAATTTATAAAAGTTTTGCAAGCCGAAGGAAGGGAAAACATGATAATATAAACGAAAAGAGAAATAGTTTTTAAAAAAATTGCTTGCATTTCTTTCCGTCCGATATTAATATATAAGAATAAAAAATGTCATTTTAATCTCTTTAAAATAGGCCAACAATAGGGATTTAACCGCCCCTAGAAAGTTGTTACCAGGGTGGGCGCCCCCCCCCCCTACGCACGCCGCAACGTGCGGGAAAATTTGAGGATAATATCGGTACAAGGATATTTCAACCAAGGATATTCAACCATATTTCAACCTACTCAGACTAAGCATCAATGCGAATGCAAGTTGCTCTACTTCTAATCTCTCTCTGATATACCCGAAACCCGATTATCACAGGGGCAAGGGGGGGCGGTAGTCCGGTGCCCCTGAAGGAAAAGGGGGCCCATATATATCCCGATTATCTAAATTATAAATTCATATGTACTGAAATAGTAATTGTGGGGAAAAAACTGAATTTCCTCTATAATATAGGTATTACCTAATTGTCTATCACTAGATCAAGTTAGAGATATTTTTTTGAGGTGATAAATACGATTTGATTAAAGTACAAAAACTACAGTTAACTGAAATGCAAATTCGAGTACAACAGCGGTCAAAACTGGGTTAAAATGCTTTAAAAAGGGGGGCTCAGTAAAGGGGTTTAATGCGTAAAAAAAGGGGATAGTAAGGGGGAGCCCCAAACTTAATGCCCCGGGCCCCGTCTAAAAGTGGTCAGATTTGAACATACCGTACCGCCTTTCCTATTTACTTATTATTTTTCTTTCAACTCTTCTCTGTTTTCTTTTTTCTCCGCCTCTTTCTTTATCCTCTCCTTTGTGTGTTTTGTATATCTCTCGTATGTTCTAATTTTAAATGTTACGTGTTTGTGCGTATTGTAGAGTGCTGATAGTATACCAGGACCGAAAACGAAGGAGACGCAAGTTAAACGGTAGAGGCTTCAGGCAAGTTGTCGCTTTTCAGATCGTATTTATGCGAGACGGAAAAAAAATGCGAGAATTCTCGCGAGAAATCTCGCGCGAGACAAGACTCTGTCTCGTCTCGCGTCTCGTCCCGCAAAATATTTTCTTTCTCGTCTCGCAAAAAAATGCCTGTCTCGTCTCGCGAGACAATGCGAGAACGCGAGACAATGCGATAATTCTCGCGTCCATCCCTAGTAACACACATTCTGATGCACACTCATCCATTCATGTACAAGCAAGCACACACACACATACATGGACACATTCACTCATACAAACACACATTCACATGCACACTCATCCATTCATGTACAAGCAAGCACACACACACACACATACGTGGACACATTCATTCACAAACACACATGCATACATACACTGACACACTCAAAACACTCACATGCACTGGGTCCTACTCATGCACAAACACACATGTACGTATACACTTACACACTCAACTCATACACACATGGACACACTTATGCACAATCACCTACGTCCATACATCCCGGCACACTCAAAAACACGCCGGCATACATACACATAAACGCAGTTGTGCATACACCAAACGCCATTGCACGTGTACACACATAGTTAAACACAAAACACATGGACACAGTACTCGTGCACAAACACCTATAGGCATACATACTGACATACTCAAACACACACCTGCATCCATGCCCATAAACGGATTCATGTACACTCCAAACACAATCACTCACGCATGCATGCTGATAGACACACACTTTAGGCAAACTATTGCTCCATTCGGAGCCAAAAATGTCGTCCAATCCAGCTCAGCTCAACGATATCATCTATATAGGGTGTGAAACCCGCCAACCCTGATGCTACCTAATCGGCAAGTGAAAGATCCACACTGTGCGTTCTAGTAAACCGATCTAAAACACAAAATTTAATTATCTTACGCGCAGAACAATAATTTTAGACTTAGTCCGAACTCAGAGTAGCAGATCACCCTGAAAATTTGTAATCGACCTTTAGTTAGAAATAAGAAAAAAAAAGTTATAAAAAATGCATAATCCATTACCATTTGAGTATATGGAATTCCTTTAGTGACACGATATGACCCCAGAGGATAAGGCCTCCAACAACAGAAGGCCAGAAGGACGAAACCCACAGAAAAAGTCGAACCGTAACTCAGTCAAAAACCACGAATTTCAGAAAATTTCCATGCTTGGAACATCGGCGTGATCCAATCAGAAATCAGACCCTTTCCTCGCCGTAAGCCTATCTCTGCAGGAGGGAAAAGGATTCCGCTCGTCAAAAAGCCACTAAAATCGAATAAAAATTGCCCGTTTTTCATCGTAATTTTTAACAATTAGCCAGGTGCCTCTTTTAAACGTAGATAATAATCTAAACGTGGAACCAAAACGTCAACCCTATAACTGGACATTTTTCACTCGAAACGCGTATACTGACGATAAGCCTATCTTGATCGTTGCCTGTTATTTTACATAATTTCACCTGTAATTATGCAGTCAATAAAAAACAGGAACGTAATTTAAAAAAATATTATCATAAAGAAGAACGAAACTAAAAATAGAATAGTTTAAAAATGATACATGTAAATATGACTGCATTCTTTTAACAAAATAATGTGGCATACATGTAAATATGACTGCATTACATATAGCATACATGTAAATATTACTTCATTGCATATAGCATACATGTCAACATTACTGCATTCCTTTAACAAATTAATGTAGCATACATGTAAATATATTACTGCATTCATTTAACAAAATAATGTAAACCTCTCTTGCCTTCTAGGCCACTTGAGCTCCTTATCCCGAAGGAAGGCTATCATAACTCGAACATAATTTACGAACGATAACAGTTATTATGAGAGCCTTCCTCCTTATACCTCTTCCTCCTGGAGCAACGAGAGGGTCGAACTTACCAGGCGCAGTCTTCTCAAGGTTCGTCCAGGCGGCATTCATCCTGAAAGCACAAAACTACTTTTAGCCCTTTTTGTCTCCGAGAAATAACTGCAACTATATACAGGGTATCCCAGCAGTACTGGATGAGCTCTGGACAATGCGATTCTTCTCATGGAGAGCAACAATATGCCTAAGCACTGTAACCAAAGCACTGTTTGAATTTTTTCTTAACCCTTTGAGGCGCAACCCTTTCCCAATGCTGGATAAAGGGCAGCCGTTGCCATCGCTCGACTGAACTACCAGCAAGAGGGCAGACGATCGAAACGTTCATCGCGTGCCACAGATCGAGAGACCCTTTTTAAACGCAGCTGGCTGTGCGCACAGCGTTCGAGCGTCCAGCGATGGCAACGGCTGCCCTTTTTTAACGCAGCTGGCTGTGCGCACACCCAGCTGTCGTCAAAAAAGGGTCTCTAGATCTGTGGCACGCGATGAAAGTTTCGATTGTCCGCCATCTTGTTGGTCGTTCAGTGGAGCGATGGCAACGGCTGTCCTTTTTCCAGCATGGGGCCATCTATCCAGCCGTTCTCGGATTCTTCCATTTTTCAGCAGATATCAGGGCTGTTCAAAATAATCGTGACCATTTTTTGACTGGACATGACGTGCTAATGAGTAAAGGATTCTCGTGAAGCTAAGTCACCCGCTACTATTTTTATAGAAATCCAATCTACTCTTCGTGACTGGCAGT
Source organism: Cheiracanthium punctorium (assembly GCA_038373885.1). NCBI lineage: Eukaryota > Metazoa > Arthropoda > Arachnida > Araneae > Cheiracanthiidae > Cheiracanthium > Cheiracanthium punctorium. The sequence goes on from JAWZYV010016445.1 coordinate 5,952, forward strand.
AGTCAAAACGCCAGAGTTGGGTGTTCCCAGAGCGGGAAAACTGCGCGTTAAAGGGTTATGTGTACGTCTGAAAGAATTCGCCGACCGAGACCTGGTGACTATTAAAAAAAAAAAAAAAAAAAAAAAAAAAAAAAAAAAATGATGAGCGAGTCCTCCCTTTTACGCTTTTGTGGACACCGGGTGGATGCAACGTCAGCAATGAGCATCGTTAGGGCTCACGCATGCATGCCACGATAGGCATTCGTGAATATTTTGAAAATAGTTTCATACAAACCTGTGCAAATATTTACGCTCCGTTCATGCTTGCGTGCGAGTTTTTTTTTCTTACACCGGATGGGGCGCTTCTCATTTTTTCTCGTATTTTTTTCGAAAATGATGAATTTTAGCGTTAGGGTTCTTTGGACATTTTTTATGTACTCCAAGAGAAGAATCTGGCTGTGCAGGGTTTATGGGATCTTGCTGGACACTCTGCATATATGCAAAGGTCCCGTCATCACTGGCCTAAGCTTTCCTTCCTTAAAGGTTGACCATAGACATATACAATCAACTACAAAGTTACGTGAAAAAAAAAAAAAAGCTGCAGAATTTTAAGGAGTCTATTAACATTTTCAGGCAATTCGGTCCAAAAAAATACAAAATTTAAATTTTTATACGACCCCCAACCAAAAAAAAATTCCCAAAAAGTAAAATGCGCTCCATATATTTAATGAGTGGATGTATAAAATTTCAGCTTTTCATCAGAAATAGGCTCAGAGTTATGTTTTTGGGATACCCGTATATATCTATACATATAGAGTGAAACCTCTCTGAGCGGCCACCCCACAGTAACGAGAATATTTGGCCGCTCTGAAAGGTTTTATATACTATTATAAGATAACTGCTATAATGCGTAATATAAACAAGTGTGACACATATTCCTTATTTAAAACTTATCTAAAGAGAAACTAGTACTTTACTTAAAGCTTTCTTACACTTTTTGAAAAAAAGATACAATTTGTGTCTGTTTTAAGTTTTTACTTTTCTTTAATGACTTTGTTGATTTGCGTTTTTCCGCAGTTAAATAATTCAGATAATTTTCTTTCCGATTTGCAACTCAGATCACTGACCAACTCATAAAATGAAAATGGACTTCGCAAGTTATTCCTCGGTTTTATATTCTCCCATAAACCTGACCTTAGATTTTTTTCCGCTCAAAATTAAAGCATGGAGTGAGCCGAAAAATAAAATGGGCTATCCCACTCGATGGCCGTTTTAGAGGGTGTTGGGTGGCCGCTGAAACATTAGGTCTATCATCTGAAAAATCCCTGCCATGAAAATTGGCCGTTTAGTAGGGGTGACCGCTCGGAGAGGTTTCACTGTAATTTCATTTTAAACTTCGCAACTCCTTTTAAGCACAGCGTGAAACAGCAAAGAAGGAATAAAAAGGCGATCTTGCAAAGACAAGAAAGCATCGGTTTGTCCGTCGTTGCATCCGAGCTATCTGGGGTCCCACTCAGAAATCCAGCGCCTGGAAGCAACGATGGGCAGAGAAAGGGGATCTGTGGCTTCGGATGCGAAAAGAGGACACCCAAAGTGTCCTACTTCTTTCGAATGAAGGGTCTCGGAATAGGACAGAATACGAATACTTTTTTTTTTTGCCTTCGTGGGTCGAACTATCCATGATACACGGACCGTTTTCTACAGAGTGATAAACAGCGCCAACACGTAATGCAGTGAAACCTGCGCATAAGGATAGCGTAGGGCAGCGTTTCGCAACTTGTGGGGCGTGACCCCCAAGGGGGGCGCAGAGCGGTTGCAGGGGGGGGGCGAGAAAAACCATAGTGCAAGTAGTGATGCATGTTTTTTAAAATCATCTTATTTATTCTCATTTTTACTCAAATATATATCCATTTTCGCTTAAAATGTTCATTCAAACTTGACTGACAACATTATTTTCTAGAAAATTCGACTCTTATGTTCATTGTTAACCCTTTAACGCGCAGTGTTCCCGCTCTGGGAACACCCAACTCGGACGTTTTGACTGTTGCCAGTCACGAAGAATCGATTGGATTTCTATAAAAATAGTGGCGGGTGACAGAGCTCCACGAGAATCCTTTACTTTTGAGCACGTCATTCCCCGTCAAAAAAGGGTCACGATTATTTTTTAACAGCAGTGACATCTGCTGAAAAATTGAAGAATGCGAGAACAGCTGGATGGATGGCCCCATGCTGAAAAAAGGGCACCCGTTGCCATCGCTCGACTTAACGACTAGCAAGAGGGCGGACGGTCGAAACGTTCATCGCGTGCCACCGATCGAGAGACCCCCTTTTTTATTACAGCTGGCTGTGCGGCACAGCCAGATGCGTCAAAAAAGGGTCTCTCGATCTGTGGCACGCGACGAACGTTTCGATCGTCCGCCCTCTTGCTGGTCGTTAAATCGAGCGATGGCCAAAGCTGCCCTTTTTTCAGAGTGGGAAAGGGTTGCGCCTCAAAGGATTAAAAAATCATCTTATTTATTCTCATTTTTTACTCAAAAATAGATCCATTTTCGCATTAAATGTTCATTCAAACGTTACTGATAACATTATTTTGTACAAAATTCGACTCAATGTTCATTATTAAAGAATAAAACACTCAATGTATGCTGAAAAATGTGAGGGGGGGGGCTCCACCGTAAGTTAGCCTTTGTTGGTGGGCGTGAACGTTAAAAGGTTGAGAACCGCTGGTGTAAGGACCTCCATAAAATATCGTTGTTACGCAGATCGAGCTTTTGCACATCATTTGGCATCGCAGATGTTTCCTAATTACGAGGAGTAAATGTTTATTCAAACGTTACTGATAACATTATTTTGTACAAAATTCGACTCAATGTTCATTATTAAAGAATAAAACACTCAATGTATGCTGAAAAATGTGAGGGGGGGAGGGCTCCACCGTAAGTTAGCCTTTGTTGGTGGGCGTGAACGTTAAAAGGTTGAGAACCGCTGGTGTAAGGACCTCCATAAAATATCGTTGTTACGCAGATCGAGCTTTTGCACATCATTTGGCATCGCAGATGTTTCCTAATTACGAAAATAATGATAGATTTTATTTCCCTAGCAGAAATAACACTTTAGTCATCCATGTGTATAACTTGCAAAATGAATTTGAAGAAGCCCGGGTGATGAATCTATTGTATAGAAATGAAGCTCACTTCCTATACGTAACGTATTAACTTATGCTTTGTCATTTTGAGTTTCCTATAACGCCCTTTTTTTTACAATTCAGTAAGGTGCGGAAATTGTAGGTACACTTTTTACTAACAGCATACATGAAAGTGTGTATAAAAGGGGCAACAGTTCATTTCTGTGTAGCATTGCAAAAAAGTCACTTTTCTGCAAACGCCGATATTTTAGCCAAAGCACAGATTAAAGGCTTTAGCACATCAAAATTCAAGATTAACAAGGCACTTTACGACTAAAAAGACTTACTTTTTTCACTGCAATTATCGTATAGTATATTCTGGACAATGGCTAATGTACCCCCCACCCCCCGATGTGGACAACACATGACTTCCTTGCACGTCTATTCAATCAAAAATATTTTCGGCCCACTTCATCTAAACTTATTTTGTTTGAAAGAGATACATTATTGCAGTGATACTATAAGGTTTAGCGATTTCTAGATAAATATTTCGATATCGCCAAGCTGGGTTCCATTTGAAAGATTTCTTTTTCACCACTTAACCCTCTCGTCACCCTGAACCTCATATGAGGCTCCTACTTCAAATAGCAATATTTAGAGAGAAAGGAATTGAATTGAGTATTTTTTTCTTTCAGTGATATCAATATCATTCATTCATGTAGAAAGTATAGGAGGCTCTTAACTAAGATGCATAAATCGTGCCTAGATTGCAGTACTAGTCCATTTAGATCATTTTTTACAGTTTTCGCTTCATTGTTTCAGGAGAAAAATTGAGAAAATATGGACGCTGCTTTTTAACCATTTTTTTTTCTTTTCAAGGTAAGCATGGTTTTTTTCTTATTCCTCAACCTTTACCTAATATGTGCATCCTTTTAAATTAATTTTAGGAAAACAAAATGCTTCGAAAATGCAGAAATGAATATTAGAAAAATCTAATACGAATCGACATTAGAAAAAAATATTTTTGCATGATTTATAATAGTATTTCAGATGCATTCAATGCTAGACAGATTTTTTTTCTCTGATTTTTCATAATTCGGTGACGAGAGGGTTAATTGGGCCATATTTCGCCAAAAGCCGACAAGCTCGAGATAGTTTGCGAGATTTTGGGGATAGCCAAAGTAGTCATTGATCACAGACTTTCAATGAATTGAATGCATCCATACGTTAATATTTTTAAAGTCTTTGGGTGACCCTATGAATAAATGACCCAGTCGATTGCAATCAAAAAAAGAGATGCACAGTTAGATGTTACAATAGTTCTAAGTACGAAATTTCAACATTCTACGATTAAAAGTTTTAAAGTTATGCGAAATACGAAATAATTGTTGACGCCCAATTGGGCGATATTTCGGCAAAACTCGCCAAAGTCGATGACAGATGGAGAGATTTTGGACATGGACACAACAATGACTGACTACAGACGTAATATATTGAAGATGTCCATATACATTAATGTATTGAAATTCTTCTGAGGGGTCCTGTCAATAAACTCTCCAGTAGGTTGGAACCAAAAATCGAGATGCAACTGGATGTTGCAGTAATCTTGTCTATGAAATTTCAACATTCTAGGACTCATAGTTTTTGAGATTTGAGAGTAAAATATATACACACGTTGGCGACTTTTGGCGTAATTCTTGAGGGAGGCACGTGACCGTTGTCGGACCATCACCTAACTATATGGTAAGGCGGTATAGTACTCGACCGTACACTGATCGTAAAGTGTTGGAAATCTTTTGAGTGTTCCTGTAGCAGCACTATAAATGATAAAAGCACTTTCTTCGATGGAAAAATTAACTTTGTAACCCTTAACAGCATATATACCACTTCTGAGACATTTGAACTAGCCTAATACCTCTAAAATTCGCTTTAATGAATTTCTGCCCATAGAGCGTCATGTATTGAAAATCTTTTGGGCTGCCCTGTCGATAAACTATCCAGTCAAATGGTACCGAAATGGCTGATGCACAACTAGATGTTACAATAATCCTGAATATAAAGTTTCAACATTCATACCATTACCTAATTTTATGGTAGGACGCAGTGGCGTAGCCAGAAAATTTTTCATGGGGGGGGGGGGGGTTACGACTGCTGCAACTCACATACATGTATAAGTGTGTGTGATAAGGGAGTAAAGTACATGCATTTTGTATGGCAAAAAATTCCTCCTGGGGGGGGTTGTGACCCCCTATCGCCCCTTGGCTATGCCACTATGATAGGAGAACGGTATTGTGCTTAAAATGGATGGATGTCTTTAAAACTGCCATTGACCGTAATGTGTTGAAATTCTTTTGAGTGTTGCTGTAGCAGAACTGTAAGTGATATAGAGGGGGTACCTGTCTAGGAGGGGTGCCTGGGGCGAGGGACTTTTCAAGGACCTCTAACCTTTGTTGGCGTTGCATCTGGAGAGAACCGCCGAAAACTTAAGACGATTAGATCGACAGCCGCACAGTAGTCCAGAACCCTGCACCTTCAGCTACCTATCCTGTTCAGTGTCTTATCCACTCGGTCAGGTGGGGCCCTTCAGTGATGAGAGGGAACAGGTTGGACACGGGTTAAACAGTGCATTTAAGTGGGCTCAGGGAGGGCTCCTTGGATACGCCACTGGCACGGACAGGCAGACAAACTCGAACCATAAACATCATTTACTGTTGTGTTGTGTTGTGGGATTAAGGCCAATTATCTTCACAAGGGATCTAGCCCCATGGGTGGGGTACCCTCCGTGGGGTCTTTTTAAGGGGTCCTAACCCGTATTTACGCTAAGTTTCGGAGAAAACCACGGAAAACTCCGAAAGATTATATCGACGGACGTGCGATGGAACCAGAACCCGGGACCTTCACGCTTCGCTCGTCTACCATTTCCAGGGAAATAACCACTGTGCCATGGTGAGGCAAACATCATTTACAATAGAGTGTTTTAAAAATCACTAAGTACCGACGCTAAATATAACATTCATTCTATTAAGTGTACAAAAAAATAAAGTTTTTTTTTCCCTCCTAAAAAAAGGAAAGACAATAAAACATGAAATTCAAAGAAATAAATGTTTAATAAGTTTTAAATGACAAAGCAGTTCTACTCGAACAATCGATTTCGACTGGTTACGTTTCAAAGAAAAGTATTGTTTAAAAGTCTTATCCCTTTGAGGCGCAACTCTTCCCCAATACTGAAAAAAAGGGCAGCTGTTGCCATCGCTCGACTTAACTACCAGCAAGATGGCGGACGCACAGGCAGCTGTCGTCAAAAAAGGGTCTCTCGATCTGTGTGTGGCACGCGATGAACGTTTCGATCGTCCGCCCTCTTGCTGGTCGTTAAGTCGAGCGATGGCAACGCCTGCCCTTTCTTCAGCATGGGGCCATCTATCCAGCTGTTCTCGCATTCTTACATTTTACAGAAGATGTCAGTGCTGTTAAAAAGAATCGTGACCATTTTTTGACTGGAAATGACTGGCTGAAAAGTAGCGTTTCTCGCGGAGACGCTGTCAACCGCAACTATTTGTATGAAATCCAATCTATGCTTCGTGACTGGCACAGTCAAAACGTCAGAGTTTGGTGTGCGGAGGGGGATCACTGCGCGTAAAGGTCAAAGAAAAGTATCGTTCACCAAAGTCTTTATCAACTGCTTTATTTTACACAATGTCTTTGAATTTTGCAGCGAGGGAAGCGACCCCAGTCCAACCCTTTGCTACGGCCTGGTGAAAGACGTAAAGAAACAAGATTGTGTTGGAAAGTGTTTTTGTAGTGCATGCTTTTGACATGATTTATTTATTCTTTACCTTGTTTTATTACCGTCGATATTTTTTACTTATTAGTTATAATGTTAACAAAAAAAATGTGTTTGAACATCAGCATCAGTTAGATTCCGTCTTAAACTATTTTATTTATCTTGGGGGGCTTTTCAAACTAAGGCCCTGGGGGGCATGGGAAAGCTGGTCCGGGTGATTTTCCTGCAATACCTGATTTCAGACTTCAATTTTTTATTTTCTTACTCTTTTATTTTGACACATTTTTAACTATCTAAAACATCCATTCTGTAATTTTTTAAAAACTTTTACCAATTACAGAAATTACAAATACACAATGTCAGCCTCCAAATTTCAGACTGGATGCTCATGAAATTTCTTCCTATCCCATGGAACAAAGCTTTAAAAATACCAATGAAAAATGCGCTCATTTTGTATAACGTTATTTCTAACATGAACACAAAAAATGACTTAAAAAATAGTAAACTGTTTAAAAAAAGAAGAATGAAAACAAAGGATAATAAACACATAAAAAATTACTTTTGTCAATCATCAAGCTGGTGGACTTTTAAATGTACTTTAAAAAGAATTTATAAAGCAGAATGCTAACTATGTAAACAAATTTTTAGCATCTGCAACTATTACAGAATATTATTGTCGCATTACGCTATCGCGTGCTCCTAGTGCTCTCCTAGGACAACATACCATCCTTTACAGCTAATTCATATCATGAAAACATTAGCTACTCACAAAAAAGTAAGTACAAAACACACAAAGTTGCATTCCCCTCCCCATCACCTCAAGTGTACATCATCCATCTATTCTCATTCGTCAGACGTCTAACCTAACGTGAAAGAATATCGTTACTAGAAAACTAAGATAATGCATTCGATTATGACACAACTGAAAATGTGGGATGTTTATTTCAACTCAACACGAAACAAGATGGCTGCCAGAAAATGGAGTTCTTGCAATCCGATCATCACGCATCTGAAAAGCACTGTCTATCGGTGATTTTTGCTCAATAGTAGCAGATGACACGCGGGTCGAACTGAAAAGCGAAATCATCGGATCTCACCTACCCTTTCTCGGCGATGCTGCTTGATGTTGTCTTCTTAAAATCCTTTATCTTTCATCGAAAATATTCGTGTTTGTTTATAGTCTTTGTTTTCGCTGTCATCGTTACCGTCTCGCTTAAAAACGCATTTCAGTATCGTAGTCTTGACCCCGAATATCCATCTGTTGAAATCCTTCTGTGCAAGGTCTGTAGCAAGGGAAAGGAATGCCTGAATGCTGGAATCCCTCAGAATTCTCGCTGCTGAGTACCTATACTGTACCGCAGCAGCTGTAAAACCATGAGATCTCACCTACCAATTCTCGGCGATGGATGATTGTCTTTCTTCAAACATTACGATCAAAGTATTTAGCTTTATTTACAATTTTACTTTTATTTTAAAATTTTTAAAACTTTTATAAAATTTTTAAACAGTTTTGGTAGGCGATTTCTATTCCGAAGAAGTGTTTTATGGACCAAGAAGGAAAACACGATACACTCATGGATTATGATGCTCATTCCAAACAGTATTTAAAATGTCTAAGAGATATAGTTGGAATATGCCTATAGTTCGAATATGCCTGGTGAAGATTTTAAAACAGTATCAGTAGGCGATTTTAAGATAGATTTGGATTCCTAAGATGTGCTTTATGGTTCAAGAAAGAGTTGATTCCCATTTTAATGCCCCTACTTTTGCCAACCTAAAAATTCCCCGCACTTTGGCGAGCTTTGAAGTCACGGGTCTCTAGGAGTTATGCACAAGTTTCAACGCTCCCTGAACAACTACATGAAAACTAAAGTGATCAAATTAGTGATAAACGCAAAAGATAAGGATTTTGAAGACACTTAATTATTAAAACTACATTAATTGGCAACCCAAAATAAATGAAAATGTTTCGGAATGCTGTACTTACAGGTTGTTCCAAATCGCCATTTTAATTCTAAATTACGATTGCTACATAAATGGTTACTGTATATGTTTAAGGATCGCCACCTTGGCGAGAGTTGGGGCGTTAAAGTAGAAATCAACCCAAGAAAGACAAACACGGCACACTCATGGATTATGATGGACATTCGAAACAATATTTAAAACGATGAAGTATAAATGTAATATACTTGGCGAAGATTGTAAAATAGTTTTAGTAGGCGATTTTAAGATATATCAGGTTGTAAAGAAAGTTTTCCGCCATATCTGCCTGAAATACTAACTTCTAACTTCTTGGATAACTGTTTTTGAACTTTCGGTACCAAACCTGCACAGTGTCACATGATACAACAATAGTACTTAAAGCTGTTCTCATAATTCGTTGATATTATGTAGCTGACTTTTTGCAACACAACTGGAAGTAAATGATGGTTCTAATCCTCTAGAGTGATAGTTCCATTTGAGATACCTTATACTTAATGATAACTATATTTTTTACAGATTTCACAACACAGTGTTATAAAGTAAACCTCTTTCTTTCAAATGCCAAAAATCGTTCGACAAAATATGAGCAAATACTCCAACGAGAACTGTGTGCTGACGAAGTTTGAGGTGGCGGGAAACTTTCGTTACAACCTTATATTTCGATTCCATAGATGGGCTTTATAAAACAAGGAAGAAAAATACTGCTCACTCATGAATAATGATACACTTTCCAACCTTATGGAATAAGGAAGAAAATAGGGACGGCGCATAAACTATGATACTCTTTTAATATATAGCAGTTTGGTGCGTATTTAAAATCTGAAACGGTTTCAGATTTTTTTCTTTTTTTTTTTTTTTCTCGGATTGAAAACATTGGCTGCATTCGTAAACGATAAACTCGTTGCACGAGTGCAACTCGTTTGGCGTTTACGAATGCGGCCATTGTTATCCATTCCTGGATACTTTTAGCTTTGACTTTAGGCATATTTTCTCCGGCAAAGTTGGCAACAGTGATAACGTTGGGTAAAAGCGACAAATCGGCAAAGAAGCGAAAATTTACTCATACGGAATAACGGAGCTTTTTGGACAGCCTGTATATACCCCAGTGAGCCATGATTTAGCAAGAGTAGTTCAAATTTCGCTCACAACGGTTTAAAGTAGCTTCAATCCCAACACTAAAACATGCATTTTTTGAATTGACTAAAATAAAAAATACATGAAAATGATCATCTTTGAAAACTTATGTACCTTCGTAACAGTTTCTAACGTACGCATGAATTTCCTCCTCGAAAAAGTAATATTTGCAGCTTCAGTAAACGTAAAATACTTTCCATAACATCATACTTTCCATAACAACGGACGCTATTTCTAAACAAAAATAACGTGTATCAAGTAATCTTCTCAACACACTCGATGAACCTGATCTGTGCTCAGTTGACTTCGTTTGAAACGAATCGCACTCAGTTTTGTATACGAACGTTCTAGTTTATAAACTGAATGCATTCAGTTTCCTTTACGAACACCTTAGATATAAACTCGTTGCACGACGGTAACTCTTTTGGCGTTTACGAATACGGCCAGTGACTGGCACAAAAAAAAGAAGTTGTACAATTCATAAAATCAAACACAAACAACCAGGGTAGAGGTGGGAATCGAACACAGGACGGAGAGGAGGACAGGCCTTTAACCTTTCAGGCACCGACAGTTTTCTTGTCGGCATCGTTATTTTTCTTATGGATCCGAGCTTTGGACTTTGACTAAAGCACAGGCAGTGCAGTTGGACCTCTTTGAACGATAGAAAAATATCGGGTGCTGTGAACGATGGACTGTGGAGACGAAGACACAACTTTGAACTCTATAGGTTATTCAAGGAGGCAGATATCATTCAATTCATAAAGATAGGTCGTATGAGGTTTGCCGGCCATATCGGCCGAATGGGCCTCTCATCCTTGACTTTTAATCCTTTATAAGGCGAGTTTATGTGCAGAGAGTGGAAAGTACTTGGGATTTTTCTGGCCCATTTTTTAGGCTTCATTCATATAGTTTCCCTCTACTGTAATATCCCACGTGAAAATTGGAGTAAGAAGTATTAAACAAACAGAGAAATTTTGCAGGCAAATACATTTATTATTCACACAATCAAATACAATTATTATCAAATACAATTATTAAGTCGGAACCTGCTGCTTGTACACGGAATGAAACGCAAAAATATATCATTAAAAGCGATGATTCTTACGCTCCATTTTCGAGCTTCCTTTAAGATTACGAATGAAAGAAAAGTTCATAAGCCCAATATAATTTAGAATCCACATGTATGGAAAAAATAGACATCCAATATAACTGAACAAAAATCAGAAAATTCACTCATGACAATTGATTTCTGTATTTAAAAGACCGTAGGTGGTAAATCCTTTTTAACCCATTTATGCCTAACGTCCCTTTTTTGGGACGGCATTTTCGCTATTAGTTGAAAACGTTTTTTATTTTTCCTAGACTTTATTCACGAGTATTGAGCCTCAACTCCACAAAATATTTTAACATGACCCAGTAGGATGTTGACATTTCAATTTTTATGCATAAAGATTTTAAAAGAAATTATCCCTTGTTCAAGAAGTTGACATCAGAAATTTATCTAGTATTGCTGGTATTGGCCAAAATCGAAGAAAGTTGAAAAAATCTATGGGCACAAATGGGTTAATGACTATGTCATTTTATCCCTCACCACCCTTTATTGAAAAATGTGTCCCAAAATGCGACATAAAAGTATGCGACATAATTTTACACGTAATTAAATACTATTGGTTCACAACAGCTTTAATCTATTGTTACACTATTTCCTAAGCTGTAGAATAGGCTTCACATGTATTTTTTACATATATTCAGGGGCGTAGCCAAGGGGGGGGGGTTAGAGGGGTCATAACCCCCCCCCATGAGGAATTTTTTGCCATACAAAATGTATATTCTTCACTACATTGTCACACCCACGTATACATATATATGAGTTGTAGTAGTCGTAACCCCCCCATGAAAAATTTCTGGCTACGCCCCTGCATATATTTAAATACTATTAGTTCGCAACAGCTTTAATCTTTAGTTACTATATTTCGTAAGCTGTAGAATAGGCTTCACATGTATTTTTCTATAAATAGGTTACACTCCTAAAAATTTCAACATAGTATTACCAGGCAAAGTACGCGAAAGATGAGCTATAAAATGACATAGTCAATGAATATCGTTTTAATAGGGCAATCGTGAAACTAAAAATTAGGGGGGGGTGTTCAGGAGGGGGGTCTCCCCCTGACAAGGCTTGAACAAGCGAGACTTTTTTAGTTAGTTCCATAGGAAGGGAAAGACCCCCTTCAGAAATCCTTCCGCAACTCGATGGATCGGAAGCTCTGCAAGCTCCCCACATACCCTCCCTCCCAGCTTCGAAATTCGAATTATTTTAGAAGATATTGATTAAAAAACCCGTCAAAAACGCTAATTTTTGATCTCCGTAATTCCGCAATTGTAACCCCTGTAGTCAAAAAAGTGAGAAATAGGCATCGAGGTTGCCATGTTTGGCTATTTTATTAAATTATTTAGACTCCTGCAGTAAAAATAAAAGAATAATGATTTTTTTTCTGTTTAGATTATTTACATGATACAACATGTTATTATTATTTTGTTCATGTTATAAGTTATTTTTTAATTAAAATATTGCGTTCATGTGAAATCAGAGCAGGAATTCAATGTTTTTTATGTGTAAAAGAATAAGGGATTGGGAGATTTCCGAGACTAATATGTACACCCTCCAAAAAAAGTATTCGAGCAAGAGAGAAATTTCCTATTTTAGATTTGCTAATAATAATTGAGTTTTTGAAAAACGCACAACTTGATAGAAATATGGAAAGTCATATTTATACGTAGCCTAATTCATATTCTATGATAAATAATTTTTAATATACGAAACCAACATAGGAAATTTCTCTCTTGCTCGAATACTTTTTTTGGAGGGTATATATTTTTTGGTTTGGCGAAAAAAAAAATGGCTGATTTGGTGATTTTGAGAAAGTACTAGATGCTACCGATTTGCACAGTTTTGGGCTTGGCGCAATTTACTGCGAGCAGATCGAAATAGGTTTAGGTTTGTGTGTGTAGGTTTTATTAAAATACGGCGTTAAACTTTAATTTTCCATGCAGAAATAGTGCAATTATTAAAGTGATTTTAAGCAATCGATCTTCGGAATTTTCCCCAAATTAAGTAAATTGATTTACCCTGGGGGAATGCTGCCAAATTTCAAAAGAAATGAAATTCTCGCATCCTGTAAATTGGAATAAATAAAACACGTTATAGTTGATAATTTAAAATACTGCTATGCTACTTTTTAAATAGATGCCTGCATTAATTTTTGGCGATGGAACCATACACAAATAACTATATCCCATTTTGATTGCTGTTAAATCAGTGCTTAGAATCATTCTCTGGAAAAAAAAAAAAAAAGAAAGAAAGAAAGAAAGAAAGAAAAAAAATCTCGCAAAACGGCGTATGCAGATTCCTTCTTTAGTACCTTTCTTAGAAAAGTAGGCGATAAATATTCAAATGTAGTGTAACTCCGTGTTTAATACAAGGAGGTTTAACATATGGAGGCGCCCATGTTTCCGGTTTTTGAAGCCAACGACCACGCCCCCTCTCTTGCCCAGAACATCCGATATCGTCATTGGCATGCATGTAAATTTTTAAGAACAAAACTGCTGTATTTCTCATTTTTTACTGATTGTATGTAAGTTTATCTTAAAGCCACATATTTAGGCATAATTTTAATCTTAATTCTGTAATACTTTTACTGTTTATTTTTAAATAATCAATTATTTTTAAACACGTATTATTTACACACGTATTAATTTACAGTATAGAATATACCTCGGCAGCTGCATTAAATTCGTTGATAGGAGAAGATTTGTTTCCTTCTTTAAACGAGCATATGCTTCAAAATGAAGTCATGGATAACCATCTTGTTCATCTGATAAAATCAGGGATCGATCAATATTTACATGTGCGATATCACTATTTTAGTAAGCGCTTAAGTAGGAATAATAAAAATGAGAAAAATGTCCGACAATTATATACTAAAATCATTCAGTTCAAAGGACAGTAAGGACAATTGTTAAGATATTTCACTATATTGGAAGTTTAGGAGAATAAGATTGCTTATGTGCAATGTATATAGAGCTTTAAGCTCCTTAATTGCTGTATGTTTTATTAAATAACAAAACTTAACACGTGATGAAAAGTCGTCTTTTAATTTTTGATCTGTTTTAAACCTTAAACCAGACAACCCTGCTTCTTAGATTTAAATTAGTTTCCAGAAATAAATTGCTATTTCATGATTCATATGTTTTGGGGGAAAACATGCAAAGTTTTCATTACAAAGTTCACTAGTGAATAAAAGTCCTTGAAAATCAAAAATATATAGTTCTTTAAAATCAATAATAGTCCTTAAAATTTTAAATGTAATTTGGTTAGCTACTACATTTTATTTGAAACCTTATCCTTTTTTTCCCCCTCTACTAAATGAAGTAAACAGTATTGATGGAAATTATTCAACTTTCATATTTCTTTCATTACCTTAAACTGTTTGTCAGTGCAAAATATTATTATGATAAATGACCTAAGAAGGTTAGGGATGGACGCGAGACATCTCGTATCGCCTCCCGAGACGAGACAGAGCCTTGTCTCGCTCGAGATTTCTCGCCTCGCATAAATTTACAAAGTTTTCATCAAAATGGATGAATACGTATGTAATTAAATCTTATGGATATTTCATATTTTTCTCTTAAAAAATTAATATTTCTAAATAAAATGTTTCATCTGTCATTTTAAAAAATGCCTCTTTCACCATAAGCCGAGCTATGCGAATGCAAATGCACATATCACTTAATATGGTAATTATTAAGTTGTAACGAAAGTTTTCCGCCACTCCAAGTATTGCCTGCACAAGCAGTTCGCGTTGGTGTCTTTGCCAATATTTTGTAAAACGATTTTTGTTATTTGAAAGAAAAGACTTGTTTTAGAGCACTGTGTTGTGAAATCCGTAAAACAATATCGTTATGATTAAGTATAAGGCTTCTGAAATGGAACTACCACGCTACCAGATTGATCCATCATTTACTCTTAGTTCTGTCGCAAAAGGTCAGCTACAGAATGACACTGAATCATGTGTACAGCTTAAGGTACTACTGTTGTATCATATGACACTGTGAAGATTTGGCACCGAAAATTCAAAAACGAGGACTAGGATATTAAAGAAGCAGAGCGCTCTGACCGGACTACTGATGCTGATGTGGCCCGCTTACGAGAATTTGTGAAAGAAGATAAAATATTCATCCACGAGAGCTAGCTAAAAGAGTTAGACTTTAGTGTCATGTCCATTAGTCGAGCTAAGCATCGCATAAACTTGACATATAAGGTCAATAGCTGGGTACTGCGTGAGCTGACTCAAGCAAATCTTTCGGAAAACTTTCGTTACAACCTGATAATATTATGTACTAATATTCTAATATCTAACTAATTGTTATTATTAATATTATTTTCCCATAAAATAGTAATAAGTTACTCAAAATATGGTAGCAAAATTTCAGCTCATAATTTTGCGAGACTCGCGAGACGCCTCGTGATAGAAAATTTCTCTACGAGACGAGACGAGACAGCCTGTTTCTCGTCTCGCATGTCTCTAAAGAAGGTTGAAGTGTATAATTGTTTACTCGTGTCTAAAGAAGATAATGTTCTCTCACTGTCTGCAAATACCTCATATATCTTATTTAACATATTTGAAATTGCATTCTTACTTCTGATACCTGTAATATGACTTAAAACTATTGTTAATATAATGTGAGCAATTTAATAATTTAGGTTGATGTAATAAAACTTATTTTTACCCATGTAACAACAGAAATATCTTCCTGGAAATATAAAAAGCAATTTTTTATTATAATAAAACAATTATCATGAAAAAATATAAACAGTTTTGCAAAGTATAGTATAATCCTAAGAATAACTGTTTTTTTTGTTTCACTTGATGTTTAAAAAGCAACGCACGAAAATAAATTTGAAATTATGCAATAAAAAACAAGTTAATACGTGTAAACAATCTTCCATAAACGTAAAATGAATAAAAAAATTGGTTAATAACTTTTAAATTATCTTTATTAACACTTTCCGGAACTCGTTTTTCAATGCTTCGCTATGCGTTCTTCAATCTTCTGGGCAAGAGAGGGGGCGTGGCATGGCTTCACTTTCTTAGCACAGCGGAGCGCAGCATGGGCGCCTCCATATGTTAAACCCAAAGACATTATTTAATGTCTTTGGTTAAACCTCCTTGGTTTAATAGCGTGTGTTTTTTGCGTTTGTACTGCTAATTCCATGGCTCACTGGGATAAGTACAGGCTGTCCGGAAACCAGTTTCTCCTATGGGATTTTCCGTACGAGTAAATTTTCGCCGATTTGTCGCTTTTACCCAACGAATCACTGTTGCCAACTCTGCCGGAGAAATTATGCCTAAAATCAAAGCTAAAAGTATCCAGGAATGGATAACAATGGCCGCATTCGTAAACGCCAAACGAGTTGCACTCGTGCAACGAGTTTATCGTTTACGAATGCAGCCAATGTTTTCAAGCCGAGAAAAAAAAAAAAGCTGTGTTTTGGCGCCTTTTTTTTTTCTCTCAGCTCTCTCGGCGTTTCTTTAGCGTTTACTTTTAAAAGCTTGTACTGCTGAAAAGGGCTTGTCTGCTGGTGCTTTTTGAGTCAATTGGACTTTCATTTCCGACTTACAAAATACTTCGGTATTGCCAGTTTGCCAAGATCTAACCACAAAGTGTCTAAATTGGCTGATTTAGCCGCAAAAAGTAGACAGATCTATCCACAAAGTAGCTGAATTGGTAACCTTGCCCTTAATGTGCTTCCGAAATCTGATTATACAATGCTCTTAAAGGAGCGGGAGGCTCTTTTAAAAAGGCAAATTAAGATAAATAATATAGAAATTTCAACAATTCTTCATTTTTACTTTCCGAGCATGTACCATGTAAGAAAAATATGGTACTTACGTATTTTCCCGGCGGTCATTCCCGCCAAATTACTTTTCCGTCAAATGAGTTGCCAAACTGTTGCCAATCATATTCAAAACCATTAATTATTTCATATACCCGGCATTTCTCTTGGCAAAAAAATCGCTCGTCTTGGCGGATCGCCGGGATAATACGTAAATACCGAAAATATTGTAGTCATACAAAATATTCGACTATGAGATTTTGGTGTATTGACACATTTTGAGGTCTTCTGAATACATTTTTGCTATTTTTACGAGATGTATATATGTATGTGAGTATATACGAGACATACATATCACATGCATATATACGAGATGTATATATATATGTGAGTAAACAAGATAGCTCCTAAAATGCATTCGATTGAGCTCAAATTTGGTATATTTCTCATAAACCATCGTCACAAAACCGTTATTGATTTTGGTGTGTACAGCACTTACAGTTTTTTTACAGGGCTACGACAAAAATTTCTTTTACATTATGGCATATGGGGAGAAATTCTTGAAAGTGCGGTAGCGTTTAAACGGTACATTCGATTGAGCTCAAATTTCGTATATATGTTATAGATCATCGTCGCAAGACCGGTATCGATTTTGGTATGTATAGGACTCATAGTCTTTTTTACAAGGCTAAGAAAAAGATTTCTTTTACATTAGAGCCAATGGACTGAAAATTTCGAAAGTGCGTTAGCGTCTGAAAGGTGCGTATTCGATTGAGCACAAATTGGGTATGTATATTATAGATCACGATAGCATGACCTGAATAGATTTTTGTGTGTGTGGAGTTTGTTCACGGGATTGCAAAAAATAATTCTTATACATTACGGCCTATGGACTCAAATCATTAAAAGGAACTATGTTCGCCGAGTCGAGAGAACGAAACTAAACAATTGCACGTGCAAACTGGCGAAGAGTAAACAACTGCCATTTTGCCGAAGTGCCAAACACAGTATGAATTTCCATTTACGCTGTTAGGCGAATTTAATCTTTCTTAATTCCAAACTAGGGATTGGTGTCAAAAAATGTAATTCTTTGGTAAGCCGTTTGTTTACTTTCGTTCTCTCGTTTCCGCGAACAGACTATAGTGTCTAAATATCGAATTCGAAGAAGTTTAAATTGGGTACGTATATTATAGGTCGCCGTCAGACAACATGTTTAGAATTTGCTGTGTATAGGACTTATATATTTTCGACAGGGCTACAAATGAATGTTCTTTTACATTATACCCTATGGACGGAAATTCTTCAAATTGCGCTAATGACTACCCTACTAGCAATTTTGCTCGGGCAACCACCGGCCACGTAGCCAGCCGATGATGGCCCGAGCAAAATTGCTAGTAGGGCATAGGCTGCATTCGATACAGCTAGAATTGTGTAAGTACAGTGGCGTAGCCAAGGGGGGAGGGGGTTTGGGGGGGTCATAACCTCCCCATGAAGAATTTTTTGCCATACAAAATAAATATTCTTCACTACAATATCAGACACACACATATATCTATATATAAGTTGCAGTGGTCGTAACCCCCCCCCCCATGAAAACTTTCTGGCTACGCCCCTGGTGCATCATAATCCATGAGTGTGCCGTGTTTGTCTTTCTTGGGTTAATTCTTACTTTAGCGTCCCGACTCTCGCCAAGGTGGCGATAATTAAATATATGCAGTTACGAGGACGATTTTTTGCATTTATGCGGCAATCGTAATTTAGAATTAAAATGGCGATTTGGAAGAACATGTAAGTACAGCGTTCCGTTATTTATTTAGGGTTGCTAATTAATGTAGTTTTAAAATTAAGTGTCTTCAAATTCCTTAGCTAGTGCGTTTATCGCTAATTTGTTCACTTTTTCATCTGGTTCTCTTGGGAGCGTTGAAACTTGTGTATAATTCCTAAGAGACCCATGACTACAAAGCTCGCCAAAGTGCGGGGATTTTTTAGGTTGGCGAAAGTCATGGGCGCCGGCAGCATAGGGCAAAGGGAGGACAATGCCCCCCTCCTGGATTTTTGTATACAGTGTTTTCCCTTCCTCTTTCCAACATGGTAACCATACGTTGAAGTAGTCTTTGCCCCCCCCCCTGGGAAATATTCTGCCGGCGCCCATGGCGAGAGTGGGATGTTAAAATAGGAATCAACTCTTTCTTGTACCATAATAAACACATATTTGGAATCGAAATCTATCTTAAAATCTCCTACTGAAACTGTTTTACAATCTTCTCCGCAGGGGCGTAGCCAGAAATTTTTTTATGGGGGGGGGGTTACGACTACTACAACTCATATATATGCATACGTGTGTGTGATAATGTAGTGAAGAATATACATTTTGTATGTCAAAAAATTTCTCATGGGGGGTTATGACCCCCCTAACCCCCCCTTGGATACGCCCCTGTGGCATATTCCAACTATATCCCGTAGACATTTTAAATACTGTTTGGAATAGGCATCATAATCCATGAGTGTACCGTGTTTCCCTTCCTTGTTCCATTAAACACTTCTTCGGGATCGAAATCTATCTTAAAATCACCTACCAAAACTGTTCAACAATTTCCGACAGGCATAGTCAAACCATACTTCACCTTTATAAATCTCATTTGGAAAGTGTATCATAATTTATGAGTTTACGGCATTTGTCTTCTCTGTTCTATAAAACATTTCTTCGGAATAGAAATCTATATTAAAATCGCCTACTAAAACTATTTTACAATATTCGCCAGGCGTTTTCTAACTATACTCGAAATATATTTATAATAAATTGTCGCATTTTGGCACCAAATTTAGCGAACAATTATCAAAAATTACAAACCCTGAGCGACTTTCAACATTTTATTAATGCCCCCCCTCCTCTCTACGTTATCACATTTGAAAATAAATTCAGTATAAAAAAAAACATACTTGAAAAGTGACAAAACGCACTAACTGTAGGAAAATCGTGTCTACACAAAAACCGTGGTCGAGCGAAATAGCACTCAAGTGCTAAAAAAGGCGCCAAAACACGGCTTTTTTTTTTTCTTTTTTTTTCTCGACTTGAAAACATTGGCTGCATTCGTAAACGATAAACTCGTTGCACGAGTGCAACTCGTTTCGCGTTTACGAATGCGGCCATTGTTATCCATTCCTGGATACTTTTAGCTTTGATTTTAGGCATAATTTCTCCGGCAGAGTTGGCAGCAGTGATTCGTTGGGTAAAAGCGACAAATCGGCGAAGCGGCGAAAATTTACTCGTACGGAAAAACGGAGCTTTCTGGACAGCCTGTACTTATCCGGTTATACCTCACACAGCATTCCGCCAAATGCGCCAAACTGTCAAATACCGTTTCCCCACCTTCTTCCGCAAATTCTTCCACTCTAATTGCTGCTTGGACAAAAAAAAAAAACCTTTATAGATGGTCCCTTATGCTGGAGGAAAGGGAAACCGGGGAAGGGGGGCAAAGAAGGGAAGTGAGGGTCAATTCTGGGGTCAAGGTGACGGTTGACCAGAAGCACTGGAAAAAAGACTCATTGTCTGCTTTGTACGTGTTTCGCTTTCCCAAGAAAATATCCCATCTCCTATTTCTTTTTGGAGATTCCAATTTGTTTCAAAATGAGATTCCGTTTGCTACAAATAGAGCTTTGCGTCGAAGTCAAATAAATATTAGTTTATCAAACATTCATAAGACTTTAAAAAATAAAACCCTCATGTAGATATTCTTTCTTTCTTTCTTTCACTCATTCCATTCCATAATGTTGTAATGATATAAAATTATTTTCGCAAGTAAATTCATTTACATGTTTTTCTCGGAGTAATTACTCAAATAAATTAATCTAACTTGTATTTTAAAATAATATCAATCGAATTAGTGAAAAGGATTCGGTTGAAATTTATTAGGTTTTACTGTATAATAATAAAATTTTGTCTTAAACGGAAATAAATGTTCTTCCATTGACGCAGTTTTCCATTAAACAAAAGTTATATCCAGTGTTGCATACAGGGAAAGGGCTAAGACGCTTGAGCGCCCCTCCTCCCCCTTTCCAAAGACATTTCTAAAGGGTAGCATTTTACTTTAATGTGCATTTTGCATAGGGAAAATAACCTTTTATTCTAAATTCACCCCTCCCAAAACAAATTACAATACTTTAAAGTGATATTTTGTTTTATTGCATATCGTCACAAAAGTTTTTTTTTCTTTTTTTTTTAAATTAGTCCCTACTAAAAAAATTTCTGAATCCTCAACTGTTTATATCCTAGAGTAAGTATTCAGAGGACCAAGAAATATTTGATTAAAGAACAAGTTTCCGCGTAGTTAAAGATCCGCTTTAGACAGGCTTGAGCTTTTACTATGCATTACAACTTTAGTAAATTTCAAAATCTTCAAAAAAGAAGAAAAAAACCCTCAATTTTTAAAATGTTTTTAGTAACGGTCTCTTGAAAAACGTTATAGTTTATAAACAATGGTCCTCTATATTAATATTTCGTAGTGATAGAACTTGTAGGCTTGAAAAAAAAATTGAACTCCATAGGCTAATTTTACAGTATGAACTTTAAAAAGTAAACACCGACAATAAAACTACTTTTTTTTTAGTTTAGTTTAATCCCCGGTCAGTTTTTAATGACTTAAATCACCTCATATATAATTTGTCTCACATTCTCGCTTTATTCACTTTCACAGTAACATGACAAGTAAAGATAAATTTTTGATTAAAAAAACTAATCTTTAAATGTATTTTTATTTTTTCTAGTATTATTTCGGCTTAGCTGAAAAGTAAATTTGAAAATTATTTTATTTTTAGTGATGTGTATCACTAAACGATTTTTAAATATTTTATGCATTTTATT
Source organism: Cheiracanthium punctorium (assembly GCA_038373885.1). Classification (NCBI taxonomy): domain Eukaryota; kingdom Metazoa; phylum Arthropoda; class Arachnida; order Araneae; family Cheiracanthiidae; genus Cheiracanthium; species Cheiracanthium punctorium. The sequence continues at coordinate 27,709 of JAWZYV010016445.1, forward strand.
TTATTCATTTTAATATATTTTAAATGCTTCCAGATAAGTCATCATTATATTTTTTATCCGTTTTTTTTTTTGCATAACTCCCCTCACACACACACACACCCGCGAAAAAAAAATTAGTGGATCTCACCATTGATGTGTTAAAAATTACAAATTAATAGAGTTAAAAAAAAACCTCTCCTGAACTATAGTTTTGTTATAATTATTTCTACTGACATCAAAATACAACAGAATATTACAGTGTAAAAAATTCATTCAGATAATACATGTTCTGTTGTAGATTAAGCATTAACAGAATATCTTTTTGATTTTTACATAAGCAAGCACTTCTTGTAAACAATCAATTAAAGAGATAATTAAACTCTTTACATTACTGAATTCATTATAATTTGTCAATTATTTCATTTGGTTGTTCTGTTGAACAACACACAGAATTGGTAATCCAGAACCGGCCCTACAAATTTAACGTGCACATTCGTCGCGTGTACAGGTTTTTCTTAGATCACAAGAGGACAAGACACAAGAGGAAAATCGCTGCACTCGTGCTTTGCAACGGTGGGGAGCGAAGCAGACAATAATTTTTAGGCATGTTATTCCTTAACACTTAATACACCCGGGCAACGTTTGTAACGGAAGTTTATCTTTGTGTGTGTGTGTAAAAAGGGGGGGGGCACACGCTAAATGCTCATGCACTTCAAGTCGAATTACAGAATTTTGCACACCGTATCTAGTTAGTAGTATAAACCTTTTGTATGCAAATAAAATAATTTTGTCCCGAATGAATGATTTTGGAAGCATTGTGAAATTGCTTTCAGGAATAAAGCTGTACAGATATCTTATTCACATGCAATAACAATAATTGTTTTTTTTTTTTTTTTGCACAACCTCTTTCAGCTTGTGGACCGTAGTAATTCAAATGTTATGTATCAAAGGTCAAGTAGTGCGCCCTTTTAACTAATATAGTTTTAAAAACAAAATATTAAAGACTACTTGATGGATGTAATGACAAAATTCCAAATTTTTAATTATAATTTTCTCTTAATTTTGCAAATTAAGTTCTTGAAAATCTGGTGGCACACATAGGCAAGGCAATTGTGTAATCCCATAGTACTGTGATTGTTTGTGTCATGTTTGCAACAAGCTCGGTTGATGATAACTAAATTAAACATTTAGATTAGATGAATGAATTTTTTTAACAGTAGGTATGCTACATTGTTTACAAAAAAAGAAAAATTGTTCACCGAACTCAATTTTTTTGTAGTTATGACCAATCGAGTTTATTGTGGGCATGACAATACTGTGGAATCTCACAAATAGCAAATAAAAATACTTGATAATATGATGGGACCAGGGCCATAGCCAGAAATTTTTCATGGGGGGGGGTTACGACTACTACAACTCATATATATGTATACATGTGTGTAATATTGTAGTGAAGAATATACATTTTGTATGGGTAAAATTTCTCATGGGGGGGTTATGACCCCCCTAACCCCCTACGCCCCTGGATGGCACATATTCATAAAAGTCTATTAATTATAACTGAAATTTTCTGCTGCCATATTTATGGCCATTAAAAACAAATCTGAAAGAATTACATTTTCACAATTAATTCCTTTTCCTAAAAATTGAATTGATGGATTCTGCTGTGTTTTTCAGCATGCAACTGGATTGGCAGATGAATGGAAAAGGGTGTCATGAGCTAGTAATAGCCCGTAGGGCGTAGGTTGTACATCCCTGATTTAAATCAAATTATTTAAATCAAGATTAAAATCACCGATTTAAATCTGCTGATGTAAATCATTGACACCCTATTTAAAAACGAATGAAAAGTTGTATGGTTTCTTACAAGTACCACTTTAAAGCACTGTCTTCTTTCGGGATTTCCTAATTTTTTAAAGAAAGGGTTGCTAATAGAAATTAAACATTTTAATTAACACGTATTATCTTAAAAAGAAAGGCATGCTTGGCCATGAGGGGCGTAGAAGGGAGCGTTATATGCCCACTTCGACCCAAGCCACTGTTACTATGAAATTCTTGGGTTATTTAAGTATCATGTACATACAGTGCGAAATAACCGGTTATAACGGACCAGGGATCTAACGTACTATCGGTTATAACGTACCTAGAAGCTAGGTCCCGATTGAAGTCCTATATTTATATTGTTTAACTTCGGTTAAAACATACTTAACAAAAGTACGTACTTCGGCTATAACGTACATTTTATACCAAAGCCAAAAATAAAATCTTGCTTTTCTTAAGCATTTTATTTCCTTTTTCTCGGAAATTTCAGTACGTTCACAAACACTCGTTGTCAGTTTTAGAATCTCTAGCGAGATGAATTGTGTATGAAGAGAGCGATCTTTTATCTTTTTCCCCTGCTAGGCAAGGCCAAGAACAAGACATTTTTTCTCTTTGTTATTCATCAATATAAATGCCTTCTGAAAAGGACTACTATAATGATCCTGATGATAGTGAAGTACCAAGCATACCCCACGCATTACATGCTGCTAAAACATTATTACGATTTTTTGAATCCCGAAGTGATGATGCGGAGACTCTACAAAAGTCTATTATGGATATCAAAAACGGTATCTTTAAAGTAGCATCTGCTGATTTAAAACAAAAGAAAATTAGAGATTATTTATCTCAATAAAAAATGTTCTGTTTTTATTTAATTTAAATTTTAAAAAAATCACACCTGTTTAAAACACACATTACAGTGAAATTATGAGCCCACTTTCTTTTTTTGTGTAACATTGAATCTTACTGCCGGTATTGCTTATAACGTACTTCGGCTACAAAGTACTACTTTTTGAGGTCCCGTGAGAGTACGTTTATAACCGGTGTCTACTGTACTAAAATGCTTGACATCCTGTTTTGAGGTTATGTAATATGGTATCATATTCACTCTGATTTGTAATCAGTTATGGCTTGTTATTACTGGTTTTCTTTTCATAAGTGCAGGAATTTATTCTGAATCATGGTAATTTATCTTGTTAACTCTTTGGTTTTAAATAATAATTCTTAGAATGAATGATTTATAAGTATATATATTTACATAAAACTATTATTATTTCTGAAAGTATTTAATTTAAATATTACTTCTTTTATTTTAGACATGCTTTTTTTTTCAGAATTAAATTATGGTAAAAACTTCCTTAAAAGAACTTTTTACATCAAATGTTAGTATAAATGTAATGTTTCTAAACAAATTTTCATTTGTAAATGCTAAAAAAAAAGCTTTTTTAAAGGAAACTGGCTAAAAATTATTTGAAACTCATTTCTTAAGATGTAAAATATCGGCTATATATAACTGTATTTAAAATTAATTTTTAATTAGTTTTGTTGTAATAGTTTTAATAATTATATTTTTACCATTATTAGTATTGCAAAGATTATTCCCCTTCACCAACTTTGATTAAATATACGCACCGGAAAAAAAGCGCATAATTTGAATGGTTTCATTTTTGGGGCGCGAAATGAAAAAATGTGAGAAACAAGTGGGCGTCCAAAAGGGCGTAAAGAGAGGTACATTAGTGTATTCTGTATTCATCTCTATTGAAAATTGCCATTCAGATAACTTTTCCAGTAGCCCCATGGCCGTCCGAAACGCCTCAACGCCCTTTAGCTTTTGATAAAGTTTTTTTATTTTTATTTTTACATAGAAAAGAAATTACTACACATCTGCACTTTTACTGCAAAACAAATTTGAGCCCAGTAGTCAAGTGAATGGCTTCACCTCCCTCTTCCACAAATTTGAACCCAGTATTTAACTGAAGGCTAAGTGAAAATACAAGTTTTTCCATAAGGGGGGCACTCAGAGTGTGAAGCATGTTAGTGTAAAAATGATACTAAAAAAAAAAAAAAAATTAAAATACTTTAAAAAAATCCACTCCACCAAAAAGCGCACTTTCGGATGCCCACTCCTTTTTTTAAATTTTTTATTTCAAGTGCCCCCCCCCCCCTCACACACACACACACACTCATCCGAAAAATTAAACCCCTTCAATATTATGAGGGTTTTTTTACGCTCTCTTCAGTCCACCGAAATGATGTAGTGCCACTATGTATAATTGAGTAATTTTGCTTCAAGGCTTTACTTTTTAAGCAAAATTTAAGATAAGTCCATGAACAATTTTGCATTAGAAACATTTATTTCTAAAAAGAAAATGTTTACAGCATCCCTTTCAAGCAGTCATAAGATTGTAAACAAGGAAAAACTAATGCACATATGAACAAACGCTACATATGAGCAAACGCTAGAAATAAATTTCTTTTGTTTTGTGGAAGACGATGAGGTCATTCAATGAAATAACTGAATAAATTCGTTTTGTAGCGATTTTTTTCTTTAACAGATTACATGAAGATATAAAATCTGTATTAAACTAGGGCTTAGTTGAAGCAGAGTGGGGTACGGCTCGGTTTTATATAGGTCTTAGTGAGTTTTCTATGGCATAATTAACGTTTATTTTTTTTACAAAGTTTTTTATTAGTTTTACTTTTTCTCATTAATACTTCCTAAAATCATGGACACCCATACCATTTGGGGGGCAAGGGGGGGCTGCTCATCTCCAGATTTGATTTCAAATACTATTTTAGTACAAAGAAATTGAGTATGCTATAAAAATGTTCAGTCTATCGACAGGGATCGAGATCATCTTGCATCATTATATATGTACGTTGAAGCCTCAAATGAATTAGATTTGAAAATTTTTTTCCTCATGTATCATTTGAAATCCCGTGCACTTGTAAGTTTTTCGTGCGTTTTATTTAACTAATTTGTAAATTTTAAATGCTCTGAAATAATAGTTACCATACTCTTTTTTTAATATATATTTGGCCCCTCACCCCTAAAATACTAACTATTTATTTTTTAGTTATTTATTTTGTTATCAAAACGCAACGTAATTTAACATGGCGAAATATTCACATAAATAAGATATGATATCAGGCCGACAGGATTTTCGGGCCCCAGGACAGCCATTTGCGAAGGGAGACCCCTCCCCCCCCCCCCGCCTCTCAAAAAAAAAAAATATCCAGAAGAAATTTTTAAACACTTTACAGCTAGTGCAATTTGAATTTACCGTAGGCCATACACTGTAAAAGCACTTATTTTCGCACTGTAAAAGCATCTTATTTTCGCGAATTTTTTATACGTGAACCGAAAGCTAAAACATCACGAAAATACCTAAACATGGAACCCTTTTTGCATAAGGCATTTTAAGAAACTCCCGTTTGTTCGTACACTCCCCTCCCCATTTTGAACAGCTGCAAAGAAGCTGATATAAATGTAAGTGAATGAGCTGCATTCTATTAGTTGTATTACTGTACTGCATTCGTGAAATAGTTGTGTAGTATTCAACAAATAGTTTTAAGAATGAAAATTGTCAAGAGAGTTTGTAGCTGTAGTACCATCTTGAATCTATCAGACAACCAAACAAATATACGGCCCGACATTTCTAACGAACACATTTGCTATGTTTATGGAGCATGTATTCGATCTTCTGTCCAAACCTTAAGTATGGGGGTCAAATTAATGTTAAACGAGTAAAATGACTAAAGTTAAATTAGATGTAAATCTGATATTGTTGAAACTCATCTAAATAATACAATAATTTTGCAAGCATGCATTTTGTGTGTGTGTGTGTGTGTGTGTGTTTTTTTTTGGGGGGGGGGTGTAACACTCGAAATATGCATATGAACTTAATATTCATCAAAACTATGGTGCTGACCTAAGTCTAATTAAGAATAACGGGTGTCCTAGGCTTACTATTTTTTTAGGAGATTCTATATAGTTTAACCATGGAAAAAATATTTGTTCCAGTTTAAAATATTTTATGTAGTATTTGAGTCTTATAAAAGAATGCTCTTCGCAGACTATTTTTTATAGCATTTTAACTCTTTTGCAGGGACAAATATAATAATTGTCATAAATTGGGCTCTTAGGACAGATTAATATATATATATATATACAGTAAGGCACCGTTTATTTGTTTCTCATTTATACGTCATTTTCATGAAGTCCCGATTCATTACTATTTATTTTAATGCAAAAATGCCTCGTGTATACGACGCACAATATCGGTTATACGCAGTTTTAAATTTTCCTTAGTTTCGAAAATTTTGTCTCTGTGTTTATGTTACTCTTTAGGGAGAAATTGTGGAGAGTTGTACATTTAACAACCTTCTTGTAAAGACGAAGTTGACTTTTTAAAAATGTTTACAACTCACTTTGCCTATCAGAAGACGTTGGAAAAAGACTTTTCATGAACTTAATTCAATCCGTAATGCTGTAACTAATAATTAATGACAATCAGCAAATCGGGCGACTATGGATGGTTCATTAAATTCAATGTCTGTGCAAACAAAAATTACATCATGGTATTCAATGTATATTACATGAATCTTAAATGTATGCAGTATTAGGTATTGCCCAATAAATGTAGGATTTGTTTCACCTTAGTTTTTACCTGAAAACACAATATCTAACATGAACAAATTTACTATTACCTTAAAAAACATACAATTATTAAATTTACATATTAAAATTTTCATTAGTAGCGTTGTTAAACATGTAATAATCAAAGTTGTTTATTAATATTTCATTTATACGTCGATTTAGATTGCATCACAAAGACATGTCTTTGCAGCATGTTCTAATGTTTTTGCAGCATCCGGCCAAGGGATTGCTTTGGGTTTCCCCCCTTTCACAAAGCCCGCACGTGCATGGCTACGTAATAAGGGACCATATCTAAGGTTCAGGTCTGAAATTCTTCTAGATTTCGGTACCGTGCGGCGGCAATCAATCATTTTAATGGTTCTTCTTGCGTTGCATTGTATTCTCCCCTTTAGGTTTACTGGAATGCTGTGTGAGGGAACACCACTTATCCCAGTGAGCCATGGCTAATTCTATGGCACGGTTGAGATGAGCCAATGTTACGAGCGGATGGATAGATAATTTTTTAAATCCCGCCAAGCAAGGTATAACAAAACAGGAATTCTGTATAAATACGAATTCATTTTTTTTTAGATGAATGAGAATGTTTTTAAGCCTGGTAAATATAGCTGGTATTGCCTATAAATAATTGCATTTACTGTGAAGTTAAATTTGGGATTCATTTTGGCTATTTGCCTTCGACTATCGACGTTAATTACGCCAGTAGTAAGCACCCCGTTTTAGCCGGCGGAAGTGACGTCACGAAGTGGGCGTGGCCTAGTGACGTCATGGGACATGACCGGAAGTGACGTCACGGGTGGAGTGGAGTTGTTTTTTTGCTGCTGCTGGATTAGTTTAGTTTTCAACCGTGAAAGGTTACGAGTTTCTTTTTACGGAATGGCAACACCGAGTTTCTTTTTTATTGAGTGGCAACGGATTTTTAGTTTTGGAATGGGACTTTGAATTTTTTCTGACTTGCAATGTTTTGGATTTATTAATGAATTTTAGTTAATTAATTAATGAATTTGATTACTATCATTTGGTATTAAATTTTAGAACTCATGTGTGGACTTGGAATTATTTTTTCTGACTTGCCGGCCATGGGACTCGAACCCTGAATTCTCTGTTTCAGAGGTCGAAGCGATAACCACTATGCGCCTCCCGGCTTTACTGACGTTCGCTAAAGATCGAAGTGTACTCTACTTTCGGTATCGGACTTTGCAATTTTTTTCTTGAAATGTTCCTGGAGTTGTGGAAATAATGTATTCATTATTTTCATAATCTTAATCAATGTTTAGAAAGTAATTTATTGATTATTTTAATTATCTTAATGAATGAATTTTAATTATTCATTCATTTTAATTTTACTTTATTATTTTATATTTAAACGGGATGGAAGGGGACTCTATTTTTAAAAAGTGGTATTTTCTTCCCCCTTGCCGGAATCACCCGTTTGTGTAGAAACCTGTTCTACAGGACGGATTTCGATGACTGCGTGTTTTCTTCGCGCGCTAACGCGTTTTTTCATGCGGGAACATGTTCTAACATGTTTTCTATTTGCGGGTGCGTGTTTTCGCGCGGGATTGTGTTTTGAAGGGGGAAGCCCCTTTCGTACGGATGCTTGGGCACGCTGTACTGGAAACGGACCAATCAGAATGCAGATTCTATGACGTCACGAGAATGCGGACCAATCAGGAAGCTCGGAGACCAGCGACACCTACAGACTTTCAGTATAAAGAGACGGCGATCCGGTCCGACCTCATTTCTTGTTCGAGTTTACTCCAAGAAGGTGCTCTCTCTCTCTTTTTATATTGAGTATTCATTTTTGTTGTTGCTTACATAATTTTAAGATGAAGCGAACTGCAGAAAACGTGATTTATGAAGACTCACAGATTCCATTGCTGGATACCGATGACGACGTAAGTGTTTTTATTTATATATCAGACATGATTTTTTTTATGATATGCATTTAAAATATACATAGAGAGGCGACTTTTTAATAATACTTTGCTTTTTTTTTCGTTTTTAGTGGATAAACGATGAAGAGTTTCTGGATTATTTGGAGCTTGATGACGATCTAAGATTTTTTCTTATTGTTTTATCGATTTTTCCTATTTTCTTTAATGATTGTTTGTATTATTATTCATTTTTGTTTATTTTCTCTGTTTAGTGTTATGGCGAATGCACTCAAGCCTTTGATGAGGCATCAGAAGTGTTCAACAATCTGCCGTTATGTTACCATGTGGGATCCGGATTTGAGGTACTTATTTAATTACCTATTCATAAATGTATTTTCATTTATGTTTTTTGAATATATTTGAGTTATTTTTAAAACATACCTTTTTTTTATTTTAGCGTTCAGCCCAACCATCGGGCGTAGGAGTGCCTTATATACAGTCTGAGTAAGAAGACGTTTCACCGGTAAGTTATTTCTGCGTTTAAACATTCCACTTTTAAAATACATTGATTTTATACTGTGGTCAGTGCCGGATTAACAATATAGCAGAAGTAGCAAATGCTACGGGGCCCGCGCTTTTAGGGGCCCCGCGGCTTCAGCTTGAAAATTTTCGTTTTCTCCCTCCTCCCAGTTTTTTTATAGTAAAAGATAATTATCGTAACTTTTCGTACTTTCTTTTTTCGTTTCGCAGTAGGCTGCTATTTCGTTCAATCACAGATTTTTGTCTACGCGACTATGTATACATGATTTGTAGACAGGTTTTGTAGACATGAACTGACTCGGTGATGATCTTTTCAAATGTGTTGGCTAGATAACGTGGAGGTGGGAGAGAATAAAATGCTGAAAGTCGCACAAGGTTATACAATTCAATTCCGAACATGTGTTTTATGGAACAAGAAAAACAAACATGGTACACTCATGGATTAGGATGCCCCTTCCAAACAGTATTTAAAATTTTGAAAGTATTTTTTAGTTGCAATATGCTAGGCGAAGATTCAGTACACGATTTTAAGCTAGATTTCGATTCCAGATGTGTTTTATGGAACAAGTTAGAAAAATACGGCACACTCATGAAAAATGATACACTTTTCTACTTAATGGAATGAGGAAAGAAAATAGGGAGAACGCATGGATTATGATACACTTTTAATATAGGGCACTTTAGTGCGTATTTAAAACGTGAAAGTGTTTAAGATTTTCATACTGTTTTTTTTTTTTTTTTTTTTTTTTTTTTTTTTTTTTTTTATAAGACAGTTTCTGATTCTCTATTATGGAACTGTAAATCCATTGTGGATTTGTAGATAACTTCTTGAAAGAATATGCATTAACTTAATGTAGCTCTTAAATGCTCGCATATTTATTCAACTGATTACCTAGGTGAAACTGAATGAGTATTCTAAAGACAGCAATAAGACACTTATACAGGAGTGTATCCAATACACTGTGGAACAAAACATGCGGTAGCCAGAAAAAAAATTCAGAGAGGGTCCAAATGGGGGGAAAAGCAAAATTTTTCAATAATAATAATAATAATAATAAATAAATAAAAGTCTTTATCATTATCTTTTTGTTGACAAAAATCGCAACTCGAAGGAGGGGGTATTATTCAGACCCTTGGACACCCACATAAGTAAGGCCTTTAAAAAGTATTTTCTTATCAATAATATTACAAGTTTGTCTTTATTTGAAGAATGAATCCAAAAATAAACAAAACATGGAAAGTAAACTAAGTGCCAAAATGAAAGAAGAGAGTCAGGGCCGGATCAAAGACGAATTAAAGGGTGGGTGTCGGAGGGAGCGACCACCCCTCTCAAGAAAAGAGAAAGTAATGTAAACAATCCTATTTTACTTCCTTAAAATGGATGCGTATGTGAATCTACCAATTAACCGCCTCCACCCACAAAATTGCATTAATCCGTCAGTGGGACGGATTATTCATTAAGTAAGTAGGCTGTAGCCTATCGGCCCCGATCCTTTCAGGGGCTTTTGCAGTAACAGATAAAATGAATTTTTAAATAAAGTTGTAATTAAACTTTTCAAAATGACTATGTGCAGAAAATATTTGTGGCTGTTTATGAAGATTTTCTCTGGAAAGCGAGCTCAGCTTCTGCATGAGCCGAAGTCCATAGGAATGTAGAAATAAAAAAAGCGCACCATAAAAAAAGAAAAAGATATTCCCACACGAAACAATAATTGTTATTTAAATATCGGACCTTAACTTTTCTTTTTGTGGTAGATATAAGGATGGTATTTAATCGGATGTTGGGCCGTCCTTAAGTGCTTTTATTTTAGAGTAAAAAGGGGAGGGGTGGCTTTGGCGATATTCGAAGGTCTAAGGAGTAGGGAGTAAGCCATCTTTAGAAAGCTTTTAGTATTAGGCTTGAATTATTTTTTATTTTTATTTTTTACATTTTGCAATGTTTGAACACAGGCATTTCGAATTATTATTTCAAGCGATAATAATATATAGTATGTGAGCCATTTATTATATTTTGAGACCTCAACTCTGATAAATTATCATATTAAACATAGAAATTAACCGCGTTAAATATAAAGGAATTGTTCTTGGCCGGTCAAAATCACAGGTCAAGATCGCGAAATTCAGTAAGTTCGTTCAGATAAAATAATTAGAACGGGGAGGATCTTTGCACAAAGCCAAGACTGTCGGGGTATCTGGGAAGCCATAACCCCAGGCAAATTGAAAATAAAGAGGGTTTTCTGATACCCTAGCTCTACAAAGAAACTCACAAAATACTTGATCACATTTAAGATTATTATATCCTGCAAAAACATTTGAAAGTAATACGATAATGAACGTTTTATCCGAATTTTTAATTATTTATTATATTGATTATGCTGTTAGAAAACATTGAAAATTTTTTAAACAAAATATTTTAGATCATTTTTACGAGGTTAGGTTGAAAAGTAATGCACACATGCTTATAGAACATTGAACGAAATCGCGTTTAAAAGTGCTCTAAGCGTTGGTGGAAGTAGCAGTTCCCCTCTATGCGCATGTGCCTTTTGAATGCGTTCCGTCCATGCAGTGTATTTTGAATAGTGGAAGTATAGTGCGCTATATCTGCTTATCCTCAGTTTGGTCACTTTGGTCTCTTACGAATTAACCCATTAAACAAATGGCGTTAAAAATGTGTAACCTAGTACTAGTAAAGACCTTCCAAATGATGGAATAATTTTGCAAGTATTTATTTTTAGAGGGGAAAAAACTGTGTTTAAATTCAAAGTTTAAAGTTCATTTTGTTTTCGAAGGTTCTAAAAATTTATAGAAACAATTATCAGTGTATGTAAACTTGTCAAGTTGTATGTTTGCATATGGGAAAGGGGGTAGGTATGTTAGAAACTCGAAATATATACCCATGAACTTTCATAAAAAAACTGAGTTGTAGATATAATCACGTCAGACTCACTATCTATTTACCCCCCCCCCCAAAAAAAAAAAAAAAAAAAAAAAACTTTTTTTTATTTTGAGGGGGATTTTTTCCGCACACCAATTTTCTAGGAGAAATTAGTTTGCCTCGTGTTAGCTCTCATTTGCTCTTACTAAATCAAGTAAGTTCATAAAAGTTGTTTTATTTTATTATCGGACAAAACCTAGACATCAGTGCACCCCAGAGGGAGGAAAAGTTAGACTAAATCCCTCCCAAATCTAATACGTGGGAAGTTTTAGTTTTGTTTACATCTAATTAGCATTAGCAATTCCATTAACTAATTAATTCACACTAAAATTAAAAAATAATATAATAATCACTATTTATTTTCTTGGTTAATTTATCTATACTACTATAATGTGCGGGTGAAATCCCCCCCCCCCCACTAAAAAAAAAAAAAAAAACTTTCACTGAACTAAGGGCCCCTTGGCAACATTTGCTACAGGCTCCGCGCTGTCTTAATCCGGCACTGACTGTGGTCTTGTATTACATTTATTTTTTTTCTTTTAGCTGGAGGATGCTATCGTTCTCGTGGAACGTTCGAGTAGGAGGAATAACAAATACCAGGCTGAAGAAATTGTTTACCGAGCCAGCGTGGATCCCGAGAAGCTTCCGCAAGATGTACGAGGGGTGCCTATGGCTGCAGCGGTGGTGCGGGAGCTGTTTTCTCTGCTGATTCGAAGAACCACGGAAGATTTAGCCCCTTCTGACTTGATACGCTTTTGTATCCAAGCAGAGGGGCTGGATAAGCCGATATCCACCACGTTGATGACCGTGTCTTCGCTCACCGTGGAAAAAGTCTTGGCTGCAGTCGTGAAAGTACTGCAGTCAAAGACCACATCGAGCTGGATGAGGGCTTCACGGTGGATATCATCGTGATCGAAAGACCCGTGGGTGCAGGAGGGGATCGTAGAAAACTAGTCAACATTGCCGTGGACCGCCTCAAAAAGAAGAGCATCATCTCCGTTCCGGAAGACGACGAGGGATTGTGTTGTGCCAAGGCGATCGTCTATGCCTTGGCATATTTAGAGAACGACCGAAAGGCCATTAAATCCTTGCAGGATCGACGACGTCCGGCTCTCATGAACAGAGCCCGTACCTTGCACGAAGCCGCTGGAGTCCCCCTAGGCCCCTGCAC